>JAAGNO010026130.1:31359-46729 GCA_033439905.1 Ceryle rudis
CCTCCTTATTTCCCATCTAAATCCCCTCCTTTCTAATTTAAACCCACTGCCCCTCGTCCTTTCACTCCAGGCCTTTGTAAGCGTGGTTATAATGTAAAGTAAAATATTAGTTACTGGAAAAATGCTGATTTGAAAGGATGAAAAGTACCTATAAATTTATGACATTTTACTATTTTAAGAAACTAAACCTGACGTTTAGCAGCCATTTTACAAATTTCTTTACTTTTTTCCTTTTGAAGTAACTTTTCCTTCAGTTTCATACATAGTTCTGTTCCCAATGGAAGTACAAAGCTTAAAGACCTGCAATACCGAATAATTCAGGTGAAAGGAACGTGTGTGTCATCCAGCCTCCTACTCCTCTGCCGTGTCTGGTTCATCCTCCTGATTCATGCAAAGCCATCCCCAAAGCTAGGCCAGGTTGCTCAGGGCTTTTCCCAGCTGAGATGAAATTCTCTTATGGCAGAGACTGCCCAGGTCTCTGGGTGACCTATTCTGGTGCTTAAGCACTCACTCTGGAAGAGAGTTTCCCTATATCCCTTCATAATTTCCTTTGTTGTAACTCTTGGCTATTACATCCTGTCCTTTTGTTGTGCTCTCTGTGAACTGTCTGGCTCCGTGCCCTTGTGGCCAGGAAGGCCAATGGTATCCTGGGGTTCATTAAGAAGAGCGTGTCCAGCAGATCGAGGGAGGTTCTGCTCCCCCTCTGCTCTGCGCTGGTGAGACCTCACCTGGAGTATTGAGTCCAGTTCTGGGCTCCCCAGTTCAAGAGAGACAGGGATCTGCTCAAGAGAGTCCAACAGAGGCTACAAGGATGCTGAAGGGACAGGAACAGATGCTTTATGAGGAAAGGCTGAGGCACCTGGGGCTCTCTAGTTTGGAGAAGAGAAGCCTGAGAGGGGTTTGATAAATGTTTATAAATATCTGAGGGCTGGGTGTCAGGAGGAAAGGGACAGCCTCTTCTCACTCGCACCCTGTCATAGGACAAGGGGGAATGGGTGTAAGCTGGAGCACAGGAGGATCCACCTCAACATGAGGAGGAACTTCTTTACTGTCAGGGTCACAGAGCGCTGGGACAGGCTCCCCACAGAGGTTGTGGAGTCTCCTTCTCTGGAGACTTTCAAGACCCGCCTGGATGTGTTCCTGTGTGACCTGTGCTGGATGATATGGTCCTGCTCTGGCAGGGGGTTGGACTTGAAGATCTCCAAGGTCCCTTCCAACCCCTGACATCCTGTGATCCTGTGATGTAGGATTCACAGAAGGTGAGTGTAGACACAGCTGCCACCCCTCCATGAGCTAAGCCACTGGGGTTACTTATCTTGAGAAGCTGAAGGAGTCAGTGCACCATGAGAAACAATGGGAAGCTCCATCTGTGAGCAGAAAGGTGGCTGAGGAACCTGTCCTGCCCGGTGAGCACTGTGAGCGATGACGATGCCCTCTGTGTAGCACTGGAAACTTTCCTAGAGCACCTCCACTACCAACCACCACTATTCACACATTTCTTGCAGGGATCCAAACCACAGGGTATAGCAAGAAAAACCCACCTGAATACAGGGAAGTTCTGCAGCAGTACACTAAACCCTACCCCAAAAGAAAGAGAAAGGCTGCTGTCATCATACATACTTCACAAAGAAACACGTTTGTTACCCCTCAATCTTTTTTTTTGTTTTGCAAAGAGCTGCTTTTCTTCCCAAATGCCTCACGCACAGCACCTCTGCACATTTATAGACTTGCATGGTATTTTGTAGGGATTATTTGGTTTAGAAACAGCTCACGTGAGTCTTATTCCTCATTCCTGTTGCGTGGCTGGTTAACATTTGCCAGTGGCTAGTGAGGAGGCAAAAGCAAAAGTAACACTGAATATAGCTGATTTACAGACTTCATAATGGGAGCATTCCTTCCCTTCTGACCTAAAAAGCTAAGGAGACAGTTTTTAGAAGTTCCTACTGCCATAGCTGTGAGAGATTAAAGCCTCACCCCTGTGCTCAAGAGTAGCATGGAGATGCTTGAGCAAACACTGGCTTAGGTTCAGCCCTTCCCAAATACCATTTTGCAGCAGGCAGCTACTTCTACATTTATTCCTCTACAAACAAGCTTTGTTTGACATAGGCTTACACCAGTAAGAAAAATGGCTTTGTCAAGAAGAGACAGTCCACTCTGAAGAGCCTGCTCAACAGTTTCAAGAAGCATCCGCTCCCTTCAGTGGTGCAGATCATCAGGAGCAGAGACACAACACATCAGCTTGAGAATCTCAGCAATCCAAACCAGCCCAGTGACTTAGCTCCAAGTTACACGGATTGGAGGAGGTAACAGATGCCATGCAGCTTTAAGGGAACTTGTCACGTGTTCATCGGGACACGGTCACTCAGTAGTTCTAAATGATTAGGACTGAAAGTATAGGGTTATTTGTGTCAGCGGAAAAAAATAGAACAACACTGAAGCCGAAAAAGCCGGGTAAGAGGAAACGGAAGAGCAGCTCTCAATTTTAAAACTTGAGTAGCCGCAGAGACAGCAAACCAGAAATTTGGGCAACTTAGGAATGAAAAAAGAGCAGCTTCTCTTTGGACATAATTCAGCTTAAACTTTCAGCTAGACTGTAAGGTAAAAGTCAGCCACAAATTATTACATGAAGTGAGGCTGAAGAGAAGTCTCTGGCCTAGGCATGCATGGGCTAGAAGGATTTTTATCCATTCCCATGAGACCATCCAGGGATGAAATAAAGAGCTGAGCGTAAAGAAAAGGGATGCAGTAGGCCAAATGGGCCAAGCGGTTGTGGAGGAAGGTTTGCATATGTACATGAGGAGAAGCAAGGAAAAAAGAAAAGGGAGAACAGATACAGAGTTAGGGGAGGGTGAAACAAAGCAGAAGCTAAAGAGTGAACGAAGTTGGTGGTTAATAGAAAAGCATAGTGAGAAGGGAAGACTGAAGGAAATCAGTACCAACATACAACTATTTTCCATTGAAACTGGCGAAGCTGGAGCTTCAGTAGAGGATGCGAAAGAAGATTTTGACTTAATTCACGTCTCAAATAGGCTATGAAGCTCACAAGGTACAGAGAAGAGCCAGCTATTTCAAGAACAGGTATTTATCTTCCCCTCATCTTCTGTCTGTCTCCCAACCTGGCTAAAAGCAGCATCAGTTCAGGCTGAATAGCACATCGGGGACCTTCACAGCTCCATCCTTGAGGCACTGCAGTAAGCCCGGTTAACTTGCAGAGCATTCACAGCCCAGTGAGGATGCTGTTGCTGCAAGCAACTAATCCCTTTGCAGTGCCTCAGCTTCTCCAAGACAGAAAATGAACCTCTCAAATCTTTAGTACTTCTTACTTATGATGTAGGAAAAAATATCTGGAGGTCTGAAATGAGCTAGTAATTCATGGGTAAGACATATAGCTTATCCTGAAACTGCCTAAACAGAGGAATTTAGTGAATTGGGGGATTCAGGAGAGGAACTGAGAGTTAAAGATTGTTTGAAACTAACAGCAGAAAAAACCTCTCACCTTCTCCAAGCTCTAACTGTCCTTTACCGTTAATCCAGTTACTGTGCAAGACTGCACTTGTATCTGCTCATCTGCACGAAGCCAGTGTGCGCTTGTGACACCGCAGACCACCAGGCCTCCTTTCCTCGCATAGACAGCTACACAGAGAGCGGGTAAACGTCTCATTCAATTCAGTTCTGTCATTTTCATGGGCTGCTAAGGTGAGCTTGAGAATGCCAGTGCTGTTTTCAGGATGACCACCCCCATCCTCCCAGGTGCCACGCAGCCTATGGCCAAAATGAGACTTCCAGGCTTCGCACTCTCCTTCCTCAAGACCTCAGGTTAGGCTGAATCCAACTGCGGTCAGTCCTTCTGCAAATGCAATTCACCTTGTACGAATTTTTAATGGAAAAGGCACTAAAGTAGTACAAGCGGGAGGTTAAGTATTCTCAGAACAAGTTAAGCATTGTCAGAACACATAAAATACCAGCTTACAAGCGCCACTGTACCACCAGATGCATTGCTGCCACCATGAGAAAACTAAATATTGAACTAAAGAGAGCAGCACACACTCACAGCTGGAGGATCTGACCCAGACTGATCTTTCAGCTGAGCGAAACGCGGACAGGAGTATTGTAGAGGCAAACAAATAAGTCTGGATCGGATGACCAGTCAGCTCACTCCCGGCATCACATTCCTCACCACACACAAAGGCCCACGTACGCAGTGAAAGCCATCGCTGTGCAGCGAGCTTCCCTGGCGTACACCGCGGGTAAAGAAGCCCCGCCGTTGATCCCCAGCAGCGTTACAGGTTACACAGAAGCGCAAGCAAAGGCTCAGCCATTAGGTGTGTGTTGGTGAGACCAGAGGCGGCCACAGATGCGGCAGCAGAACAGCCCCATCTGGATGTTCAGCAGTGTTTCTGCTGAGCACACCTCCTGCATACTCCTGGGGTGGAAAAGGGCTTATTCCCACCTCTGTAGCACATTCTGCAGCTGTTTGTTTCATGGAAGAGCTCTGGCAGATACAAGTTTTGTACTCCTGCCAAGAATCCTGCGTCGCCCGTGCCCTCCTGCAGCGGCAGCATCGCAGGAAACACTGGTTGCTTTTTCATCCCTTAAATTAGCTGCATGATTACAAAGCGACAGATGTAATTCCAGACAAAGATCTAACCAAAAATATACATACGCCCTCCAATACATTAACAGGAGTAAGTGAAAGAAACGGGCGGTCCTTGGGCAGCGAGAAAGAAAACTCACCTGCCTCTCCCCCCAGTGATGGACTACGAATCTGTGGAAAAGCACTACTCACCTTGTTCCAAGAAACAGGGTGTAGTTCTGATAGATAAGTTCGCAAAAAAAAAGCATTAGCACAAAGCATTTGTAGGTTTATTTAAATAAAAATTATAATTTATACAAGACTTTTTAAACAAACAAGAGTTTCTTAAAAAATGTACAGGGCAAATCATTTTGTTATTTCAATTCTTCATACAGTATAAGTCTTTTGTCAAACAAAAGTTACACTGATAATGAATTATTTACAACTTCAAAATATAGACTCAAACTTCAGACATAAAAATTTTAACATCCATCATATTTCAACAATTAGTAGAAATTAAACATCTGCCAAAATGTACAGAATTCAATAAAAACTACCAGTATTTTTAATACAAGTTTAAGTAGCCAAAAAAAAAAAAAAAAAAGTACATCCTTTCATCTCTTCACGATGGGGTAAAATCTTTTCTTTTTTTTTTTCCTTTGTCTGCAGGAACGAGGGTAGGGTTTTGCTGCTGGCATCCTGTGATGTTGCTACTAATAAATAGCTTGTTTCGTTCAATCTTGCCTCACAAAAGCTACAATGCACAGAAAGGCATGATTTCATATTTCAGCTTCTTTTACCTTTTCAATTAAATGGTCTCAGATAAAGAATTAAAACAGTCAGTTCTCATCTCCCTTCTTATTTTTTTTTTTTTCCTCTTTAAAAGGGACTCAAACTAACTGATGTACTTCTAAATCCAATTATGCCTGACTGATCCAGCAATGAACCACGGACATCAACAGAATCGCAAATATAAACAGCAAACAGACAGACAGAATGACGAGAACATCACTTTCTGCTATTAAAAGTAGCACTTTACATTAAGTGGTGTGACCCAGCCTGTTACTGAAGTACAGCAGGCTGTACTGCACAACTGTGTAGGAAGGTTGGAATTTAAGGTGAGAGCTTCGGTGTTATTATACAAGTCAAGTATGTATCTACTCACTGTCCATCCCCTCCAAGCCCGGGAGGGTGCAGCATGAGGAAAACCACGAGTAAATACACTGAGGTTACCTTCTAGCGTCTCTGAAGTCACGTATGCCACAGGAGCAGTTTCAGAGGAGGAACCCGGACAACCCAATGTAAAGTGAACTTTGCAAATACGTACACTGATGTTTGTCAGTTATATTACAGCTCTATTCAGAAAAAAAAAAGACAAAAGTCCAGTCGTTTTCTATATATTAGAATGAAACAACGTTGCATTGCAGTTTGCACTACGGTTACTGCTTTCAGAATCTCTAAATTTTAAGTTCACCTTCGTTAAAGTGCGAATTAATTTCAAACACCAACACATTAGATTTTGTAAGAAGTTTCTAATTTCTTTGTCCTGAAAAAAAAAAAACAAAACCACACAACTAATTAAGAGCATATTGTATGCATGAGGCATTTCAGTCTGGGAAAAGGGTAACAATTGCTCCCGCTCTGAAGCCTAGGTATGATTAATTGGCCTGGCACCATCAGCACAGGACCTGTAGCTCCTCCAGGAACCAGAATCTAGGGCAACCCTAGGGTCAGCTAGGAAAGGGTGGGAGGGGGTAGGAGGTCTGAAGTGCAAGTCAACTGATTTCCTACTAAAACTGCTGTTATGATCAGAGTGAAGGTATAAATTACACTGGAAAATGATACAAAAATAAGAAAAAAGTGCATGCTCTCTGTAAAAAATATAGTTTTCTGTTTCATCAAAAAAAAGTACAACCTTAAACACACCCAAGGATTTCTTTTTTTTTTTTTTTTTTCTTAAGACAAAATGAATGAATCTGATTAAGATTTCTAGAACATTAAGCGATTTTAATGCCTATTTGTTAGCCACACAGTAATCGAGGAAGCTTGTAGGAAGGAAAGTCAGATGATAATACACAACAATTACAGAAAGAGATTAATCGATTTCGAAGTAGGTTTGATGAGAAAAATTTAAGCTCAAGGATTTTTACTTAAACATAAAACCTACATGTGTAAAGCGAAGAAGCCATAAACTGTCAAGTTATGTCCGTTATTAGATGGTGGCAAAGGGGATTTCCCACCAGCTCCATTTCAGTTTTCAGGCCCCGAGTTCCAGTTCCATACCTAAGAAGAGGTTAGAAATGCTCCCCTTTTTGCAGGTCACATAAAGACTCGCTCAAGGGAGAACTCAAACCCAGTATTTTAGCCATTACACTCAATTCTCCCCCATTCTCATTCGCATTCCCACCCAGGGCACAGCTTTTCACCCGTCAGTGTTTCACTTTACAGGACCCCACCAAATCACAGTACTTAATATTTCTTCATAGCAGGTTCCTATTAAGTTCTTCATATCATACCTGTTCACGGCCAGACTGAAATAAGGTTTGTACAGTTTGACTGCCACATTCTTCATTCCTGCTGCATTTGTTGAGAGACTTCCATTAAAAACTGTGCTAAGAGTTAAACACCCTTTGGTGTTTGGCTCCTTCCTTCATTTTACCCCTTTCTCTATAAAGAATGAAAATTGCTGGTTTGTTTGTTTGTTTGTTTAAAAAAAAAAAAAAAGACATAAAAAAATCCATTAAATTAAGTCTTGGTTTTAAGTAAGAGTTTGCACCTCCATTGCTTTTTTGGGGGACATTCATTTAACGTCTGGAGACGTCCATACTACTCAACTCAAATGAAAGAGCAAAATAAAAGACATACTGGAAGGCTTGGTATTTCTTCTCCTGTGCTTTCATGAAAATGCAAATAAAATGCTAAACCTCTCAGATGGGTGCTATTATATAAAGTATAAAAGCTTTCTAATATTAAAGACAAAGGTCAACATGTGCTTTACTGCTAGAAAGGCCTGAGAGAGTTTAGAGAAGGAGCACAGCCTTCCTGTTTTACCTGGCAGTTGGGTCTAGTTACTAAAATTTAATTTTACCAGGGGAAAGATGGCAACATTCCAGTGCCCCTCAAATTATGCTTTGAAAAGGAACTAGTCCTTTCAGCTGCTATATTATAGTGTTACTTTTATTATAAGGTAACTCAAGAAAGTCAAATTATATATATATATATAAAAAAGTCATGTCTCAGTTTATTTATTTCCACCTCCCTCAACATAAAAACCCTGCAAGCCTTTAATGTATTCACATACAAACACCTTGTACATACAACATGTACAATAGCTGAGCCCTTCTATGACAATTATCTACAGAAATACAAATATATGATGCCTAACATTTTAGGAACAACATTTTGGTGCCCTCTTTTATAAAAAGTATCCGCCTGCCTTCCTTCCTCTTTGGTTAATTAGGAAAGGAAGATTACAAACTTAGGAAAGGAAGTTACAAACTTTCTCCTCTAATTCACTGTACAAGCAATTTAAATGTCTATGCAGGAAAAACTGAACATAACCAAACTGGTACAATATCCTTCTGCAATGCAGGAATTAGCAAGAAGGAGTTATTTTAAGTCCAGTTGTAAATATGGCAATACTAGGATGATAATACTTCCTGGTGTTCCGATCAGTTCTAACAGAGAACCCAGTTAAAAACTCTGAGCTGAAGAAAGAGCCTTCAGGCTGCTGCGGTCATCATCCTCAGGTCTCGGGGAAAAATAACTAAGGTAAAGGGACAAAAGTATCCCTAGCGATATCAGCGGAGTTAAAGGGATCAAGCTGTTTCACTTCATTATTTAGTCAGTTCTCCGAGTATCTTCCCAGCTTTTAATGTCAGTAAATAAACATTAAAAGTGCTTAATGTGCAAGGCTAATCGTGATGATAGCACTTTCACTGTTTTGTTTCTTTTTTTTTTTCTTTTGTTGTTGTTCTTTTTTTTTTTTACAAAAACTTTAAAAACAAACATGAAGGCATATATAAAATACACTTGATTTATGTAACAGACAAAATACAAACCACGAGACAAGAAAAATTATTGCAAAATAGATGAGGATGTTCTTTTTTTTTTTTTTTTCTCCACTACCAAGTTGTAAAACAAGAAAGTTTCCTTTAGATCTTCTAAGATACTAGCTTTCACTGCTTGATGATGCAGAGGTTATTTTCACATATTGGTTGAAAATTGTCTCAAAAGCTTCATCTCTGTGTACCATGGCACCAAACACCAAAGGCTAAAGGACAGAAAAACAGATCAGGTTAGTCTGGAAATGAAAAATCTTCCTCTAGGTGTAGTTTTGGCCAAATCAATAGGAACAGGGCATGAACTGTACTCGAAGTGCATTAATAAAGGCATAAGAATTTTTCTGTGCTAAATCTTTGGATATATGGCAGAGTTTCTAAGATTTTTTTTTTTTTTTCCTCACTTTCCCATCTTCTTCTTTAAATGGCACAAAAAGCATCTCATGGAGTATAAGCAATGGCCAACACTTCATCTCTTTCCTCTCCATCCACTCAGTGCATGATGTTTTCCTGGCTGACTTCTGTCTCCATTAAAGATTTCTAAAAATCTTTATCGGAGCCTCTTCATTTCAGCTCACAAAGTATTGATTGAGGTAGATGAACATTTTCAACCTTGCAATAAAGAAGTGCTTCTCAATATCAAACAGTGAGTAGAAAGCCTGGTACAACGGTAGTGTGAATTGGAGAGAAGCTTTTCTACAGGTGATGGGCTTAAAGTAAGGTTCAGTCATACGTTAAGAAAGCTTCAGTCACCCAAAAGTTATTGGAGGCCTAGAGAAACTTAAATCTTTAGCAACATCAGACTGAAAGAGGCAAACTGCATACAAAGGTCAGGGCCTTCCACCCCAAAGCTTCCTCACCCACAGATACTCTCAAGACATCAGCTTTTTGGTCCAGACTGCAGAGCAGTCCTGATTCATCCCGATGAAGGATGCTGGGGAACGGTCAAGGGAGGTAAGGAAATAACAAAGCAAATATTTCTGAAGTGTTCCAGTGAAAGAGTCTGGCTGCAGCAGAATGAGCTAAACATTTAAATTAAAATTCTGAAGTCAAATATACCGAGTAACAGACAACTGAATTAAAAAAATGAACAAAACCTTTATGCTGGTGCTAGACAAAGAAGGAAGACAGAAAGAGCACGAAGTCAAGCAGAGCAATATAGATACAGCCAGGCACTTACTTTTTGAGTCGATGGTGTTGATACAGCAATACCCATTCCTGACCCCGGAAGAACAGAGAGTACTTTATACTGAAAAGTAGAAAAAACAAGAAACCAAAACATAGACCAAAAGGTATCTTACATGCTGAACAACCGCCAAAGGTGCCAAGAAGGTTACACAACTCATCACTGGGGTAATCCTCCCAGCCACGACTAGCAGACCAGACGCTGTTCTTTGACCCTGAAGTCAACGGGCACGTACAGCAAGAACCCACCCCCCTCCTCTTCCTCCCATGCACTGTGGTGGCACCCAGCCTGCCTGCCAGAACCAGCCCAGCCCCAACCCCAGCACCTGGGTACCTATGGTGCATGTTTAAATGAGCAGCAAGATTCTTTTTCCAAATCAAATGGACAAACGAGGCATGCATATGCTGTGGGGTTTTGTGAAGAAAATCTGCAGCGCTAAGGAGGAACGCAGCTGGCTGAACTGGGGATATCCCCAGGAGGGAAGAGACCCGAGGTCCAGCCTCCGTTTCCTACCCCCGAATAAAAGCAGGCACAATAGGTTTTTATATTTCACTGCATGATGCCTGTCTCCTCTTTATTAGAAAAACTACACAGATGCAAACGAACCTTTAAGGTAGGAAATGCCTACTAAACAACGAGCCAGCGTTACTTCAAGTATGAGGTTTAAAAGCCATCGACATGAATTATTAATTCCAGAAGGAATGTTCAAGTTCTGCACCAATTGTCTACTTTACAGACATGTGATATAAATAGAAGGAACTCATTTGAACATCTGGAGGTACTTAAGCAGCAGGCACCGGGCTGAGGTGTTTCTTTGCACAACGTGTTTTAATCGGTGGCACTCAAGGCCATGGGATGTGATAGAAAGCAGGAGTGTGGTGTCTGCATTTAAGAGCAGGACAAGTTCAGAGCGGGTAACAAAAAGTGACATTAAGTGCCATAGAGAGTGATGCAGGGCACCAATAAAGTCATTGGTCACTGCAGGCTGATAAAACTCGACCAGGGAAAGGATCACTTTGTACTCGCCATGCTTCCAACCATCTACTTCTTGTCTCTGCTAGTGATGGGAACCCAGCTGGATGAAACTCCAGCCTGATCCAGTCTGGGTATTCTAATGATTTACCTTCCTTCACTGACAAAAATCCCTCGCCCTCTGAAGCATCTACTTTTAAGACGGTGCACACACTGATACCGACACGCAAACTGAAGTTAGTGTCACACAATTCCTGCTAGCAATAAAGCTTCTTAAAGCCTACACAGCTCTAGTCAACGTAGGAGTTAAGAAACAACACAACCTTAATTTTAACGTAATTCAGGAGTGTAAAGGTTTAGTAAACTACTTTGCTTTTATGCTTATAGTGAATTTGCTTGTGCTGAGTCAAATGGCTAAACAAACAATTGTGGGAAATACTCTTGATCAGAGAATTCTATTTTATTTATAAAAACCATCACTGGTATGCTTTTTTATTGCAGAAAAGAAAAACGTGACTTAGCTGAACAGAAAACCAGCTTGCAAGACAAACCAGACATACCTTCTGAATGTCTGTGATATCCGTCAGTTTTATAACTTTATTTCTCTTGGATGAGCCGGATTTGGAGCTTTCAAAGCACAAGTAACTGCAGACAAGAAAAGAGAATGCTCATTTTGATACAGTATTTTACAACAAAGCTCTCAATATCCCTCCTGTAACTTCTGATGTTTGGAATCTCATCGGTTAAAGTCAGTTTGGAGAAAAAGAAAGAGGGACACAGTGTGCAATTGAGTTGTGGCTTCTAATTTAGAGCAAACATTCGTAAATGAGCAACTGGCTATTGTGTCTGAAACCCCAAATACACACTATATACACACACAAAAAACCTTGTATTTCTAGGAAGGCACTGAATGGTTAAACCTGACAAGCATTTTAAAGACACAGGAAGCATGTATATCCTTAAACAGTTGACATACCAACTCCCAAAAGGCTTACAAATCTTTTATCATCCAAAAAGAAGATTAATGGAAAATACTGTGTTAGTTTCATGTTATTGTGGTGCAGACAAAAGCTCCAATTTCTAAACGCTGGAGAGTGCTCTCCATCACTAGGTGACATTGCATACAGATGAGCTTTACTTCCATTCATTACACTCCAAAGGAATTTCAGTGCAAGACCCCAACAGTAGTGAGGATAGTTATTCAACCCTGGGAGGCTGAGGGGTAAGGAAGCATTTAAAAAAGTAAAATAAAATAAAATAATCAAGTACTAGTCTTGAAACCAAGGCTTGAATTTCTATTTTCTTCTTGTTTTGAGATTCATTTCTTTTTTTACACATTGTTTCAAGGAAGCTATAAAGTCATTTAACTTTAAAAAAAAAGAAACTAAGAATACGTGCTAAATGACCATCGATCACAAATCTCCAGATACGTTTCGCTTTTAGGTTTCTTCTTTATTGTATAGAGAGTTTGTTATCCACAGAAAGAACTGCAGCTCCTAACAGCTGACTATACAGAGCCACTCTCCATTCCTATGCAAGCCTCTCCAAGGCAAAAAAAACCCCAAACCAAACCAAAATCACATTTGTTAAGTGTTCCCACACCCCAGTGGTTCAGTTCTCCCTCTCCTATGGTGCTTTTTTGAGGTTTTAAAGCACAGTGAAAAGACATTTTTGTTTTAAAGCATTGTTAAAGGATAACTTTCAGATTCAAATTTCTTAAAGCGTGTTGCATTTCCCTCCTAAGAAATGTGTGGAGTGTAACGACTCACTTTTCTGTGACATAAAGAACTCCATTCCTGATGTAGTCTGTAGGCATCTTCCTATCTCTGTTAATCAAGCAACAGCGCCAGCCATTTTCACACACTGGAAAAGTCGTAACAAGAAATTTTACTTTGAGAGAGACAGGCATTACCCTCAGCAGTTTCCTTATAAGCCTGTAAGTGTTTACAAAGAAAAGCCTAAATAAGGTGGGTTTAGACATAGTAACATCTGTTTTAACACAAAAAAACCCCAAAACAACAAAAAAACCCAAATAAACAAAACCAAATGAAAAAAAACCCCACAAACAAAAACCCACCCACACAATTATTCTCTTTAATTTAACTATTCCATTTGCATTACCACAAAAGGCACACGAGGCTGTGCATTCTTACGAAGAGCTGCAAGGATGCGGCATGAAAGAGACAGTCTCTACTCAAGCTAACTTAAAGCAAAGCCTTTTAATCTAAAGTTTATAGCTGTAAATAGCACAGAAAGAGAATTCAACTATATTTGGCTTTTTAGCAAATACTAACGTAGCCTTCCTGTCGCACAATACCTGCCAAAGGACGTTCGCTTTCTGACAGGTTAAAAACTTCATGGAAATTCCCTCTCTTGGTGGTATGAAAACGACTCGTCTCTTCATCTTTGCTTATTCCAGTCGGGGCACTCGAGCCCACGTAACTTCTGGATGCTGCTGTTTGAAGCTGCAGAAAAAGAAACACAATTCCAAAATTTGAACAGCAACATTTAAGCTGCGCTCGTAAAAATCACTTGGCTACCTTCTCTTTGTAAAAAAAAAAAATAAATAAAAATAAATCTGCAATGCAACAATTCTCATTAACTACTTCAATAAAGCTAACTTTGCACCATCGCACTATACTATTGCACTAACGTGCTACCTGAACATTAACCTCTCACGGTGCTGGCCTTTGATGGACAGCCTCTCAGGGGCCAAAGCACATGGTTCTAAATGCACTTATCTTAAAATACCATTTTTCTGCAGTAGAGGCTCTATCTGATTAGCTAAGTCACTGCACACAGCTCCGATTATTGCACTAGTAGGACTACTAACAGTTAGTATAGTATCAGTACTTGGCTTGCCTTCAAGAGAGAGACAAGGCACAAAATATTATTGGACAAAATAAGTTTAGAAAGATAAAAGAGCAAACAAAGAAAAAAAGCCACACGAAACTGCATAAGCTCATTATGAATACAAATGCTGAGATTGAAAGGAAATTTTCCATGCTAGGATCCATACCTTTTCATGCCCTGACAGCTAGCAGGAAAAGAAACAAACAACAGAAATGTGACAGTGACAAAAGGAAAAAAAAAAAAAAAGAAAAGCAAAGTCTATTTAACAGTATAATATATAGAATAAAACATGAACTGAGTGACGCTGCAAGGTCTTGCTCACAAACCGAGACTACACGCCATGAATGCAATTAAAACCAGAAGAGTTATCAGTGGTTAGAGCACACCAGTTCAAGGTATTCGGGTTGTGTTAGACTCATTGATCTTTCCTTTGCTTTGAAGTTGCACTGAATTTTGAGAGTCTTGACACATGAAAAAAAATCAGAATGGCTGTCAGCATCTTTGCTGGGGAAGAAAAGGTAGCATGGAGTTGTCAAAACTGAAGTACATGAGTAAAATCTACTTTTAAACAGAGCTTCTGAACCACTGGAGACTGCCCTAGTAAACAAGCCTTGCTTCTGGAAGGATGGCAGATGGTTTCTCTTGGAAAGCTTGTTTGCATTTGCTTTTTCATCTTGGTGGGGTACCACACGATTCCAAAGTCTGGCTTTTGTCATCGAAGCATTAACAGCTCCGTTCTCAGCCCTACCCCACACAGGCAGTTAAACAACTGGCAAAGTGACAACGTGCAAGCTCAGGACTAAGCCCTTCTTCTGTAAAGGCCTGATGCTGTTGGGAGGCCAACCAGCCTCTGCTGCTTTTTATTCCTTTTTTTTTTTTTTCCACAGAAGTTGGCAGCACTCGACATTTCACAGGGTTTAGGCCTAACAAAAGAAATCCAAAGCACATGAAAAAAATGCAAACTGCAATTGCTGACTAGAAACCACTGATAAAACAAGCACGGCAGAGAGTATTTACCATCCAGCTTTTAGGGTAACTAATACCATGATGCCTCGGAGCAAATGGTTGATGACAACTCTACTCCTGCTTCAGTTACTGGCTGCCTGTGGTGTCCTTTGCAGTCATCACGCCCCTGGAACCAAGGAACATAATAGCTTCTCCAACAATTTCTGTGCAAGTAAAGATCAGATGAAGTTTTTGAAGGTTTTCTTGGATGAGTTACTTGGCTCCGTATCCGTGTAACCAGGTGAAGCTCCATGGTCCAAAACATGAGAAAATTCAATGAAAGAGGTGCTTTTTGTGCTGGAATGAAGATTATTCCCACTTTCTCCTACCCTGGTTCCTACCTACCCCTTCCTTATATAATGAGACTTTAAAAAATAGAAAGGTATTTAAACTACAGTACCAGTGGACAAAGACGTGAGACAGTTCTTCCTTGCTTCTAGTCCTTCCTAACACAGGCAAATATTTCCTCTACCCTTTAAGAAAAGCAGCTAATTTATCCATAACCACTCAGGCTTCGGACAAACTATGGCCAATTACTAAAACAAAAGCACTGCAATCAATTTTGCTAAGCCTTGAATCTAACTGGAAGTGACTGGATTCGTCATGACCAAAAATGTCACCAACAACTTGCTGGAGGTAGAAAGCTGGAGGTAGAAAGCTGGAGGTAGAAAGCTGGAGGTAGAAAGCTGGAGGTAGAAAGCTGGAGGTAGAAAGCTGGAG
>JAAGNO010026132.1:0-16720 GCA_033439905.1 Ceryle rudis
AAGAGATTACCAGAAAAAAAAAAACATAACAAAAAGCCCTGCAGCCTGGCTTCTGCAGCCTGCAAGCAGGGAAAAAAAAAAAAAAAAAAAAAAAAAAAAAAAAAAAAAAACCAACAACAAAAAAAAAAAAGGCAAAAGCAGGCTGGGGTAGATAATGTTAATAGGAATCTTTATGAGGCTACTAAATGAATTGAACTATTTTCCCTAGTGTTTCAACCTCGGAACTAACCCAGATGTTTTGCTGACCAATAAAACCAAAGATATTCCCATGATGTTGTCTAAATTTCACAGGGAAAAGGACAACACTAACTTGTACAGGGTTACCATAAAGCAGGAAAATTTCTTATCGTTTGAGAATTACACACACGGCTGTAATCTCTTCCTCTTTCATGGCAGATCAGCAACTCCTCACTCCAATGACAGTATCTAAATAGTCAATCTCTCTGATTAGCATTTGTCAGTGTTTTGAAGAACAAGGCTAGAGAAGGTGTTCTTGTAAAATTTAGTGTATCAGCTATTTCTGTTCCATCCTACATCTGTGCTCTGGCTGACCCACTTAAAGTTATGAATGGAATACTTGAGCTTCTTTCTTTTTAAAGTGTAATCCTTTACTCTTCACTGGGGCTCCTCCTGTAGCACTGACACAACAAATATCCCACAATTATTAAACTAAGCATTCTAGCTCCTTATGCTAGCAATACTCAGCCTTGAACACTGACTTCCTTACAGACCAGGTTTTGCTGCTGTTTAATGTAAATTCATTGTCTGTGTAAATTCTGGGACAACAAAATGAGCTGAGTTCTAGGTTATTCCAAGATGAAAAGTAATCTCATTGCATGTGCTGATGGCCAGGACTAAGCTGCAGGGCCTACTTGCCCATTTCCATTTTAAAACAATAATAACAATAATAATAACAATAATAATGTCTGATTCTTCTACCTTAATGGCTGAAAGGGGGGGTCTATATTAGTTCAGCATCAAAAACCTTCCCAAGACCAGTAAGAGGGTATGCTGCAGAATGCTACCCCAAATTTCTTTCTCCACAGTTCTCAGAGCATGTTGCTATTTTCTATTGCAGCAAGAACTGTAATTGCTTCCGCAGCCAATTACACATGTTCAAAGGGAGCGATGGCTGCAGGAATGTATCACTTGATGTTCTAACATGTTATAATTAGGTTTTCAGCCTTAATTACTGAGAAGGATAAAAACTTCCCATGCAACTTATAAATGCCGCTATCAAAAAGGAACATTTTGTTGCATAAGCAATTCACGTCATTGATACTGGCGGGTTTTTGGTGGAGCAGAATTCCATATATAAGTTCACCTAAGGCTAGCAGGGAGTTTAGTGAATTTTGACCTGGAGAGCACTGCATAAACTTTCACTTTTCTAACAAGCAGCACAATTTGGCTGACCACAACCCCTCAACAGACAGTTTATCCCATCCCGCCCAGAATAAAATTCCTGTTTAGGATTAGTCTACTAATCCCTCATATTTACTTTATACCTGTCTTCATTCTGGAAAGGGAAGCCAAGAAGTCAGAGAAACAAACCCAAATCTGTATTTTAACCATGCAGGAAAAAATAAAATAAAATTAAAAACCTATATATTTGTAAGATTCATCCCTGTTACTAGTAGGAACTATAACAAACCCCTGCAATTTTACAGGGTAGTCTGCATTTTTTACATGTTGCAGATTTGTTACAGTTCAAAAGAATAAAAACATTTCCTACAACATTAAAAACTCTTCAGGGGAATTCATTTTGATTTCTACTCTCTTTAACCATGTAACAATATAAATGTAGGCAATAAATTTGTGTTGGAATAAATTCCCCAAATCTGCTATTCTGAAAATGATCCAACAAAATATTTCAGCTTCATCATCAGATTCTCTCAGTTTTTTTCTAAGCTGCCTGTCTACTACTGAAAGGAAGAGATTCATGAGAAAAGTTATGCTTCAACAACACTACTGGTTTTTTTCCAGACAGAAAAATCACAGAAGAAGTTCTAAGAGCTCTCCCTAGAGGCAAGATAGGATGCACTTGTGGGGGGGGGCGGAATCTTTACAAGCAGTAGGGAAACAACAATTCTATGAACTCAATCCTGCTCCAGATTTTCTGTTAAATATATCTTTAGTACACGCTCTAGATAAGAAACTAAAAAAAAAAAAAATAAAGCCGTCAGCTTTTTCTTTTCTTCTTCTTTCCTTTTGTCTTCCTAAAATAAATTTAGTCATAAAGCTGTGCCAGTTACTGTCCTGCTGGAGAGAAAGTCTTTCTGGGCAGAAGCAGCTGGAGCAGGTAGAGCCCGTGCCAGTGCTCCTGGAGTGCAGCCTGGAGGAATGGCCTGGCTGCCTGCTGCCTACCCACTGCTCCTGTAAGCGCTGTCGGAGTGGCATCAATTAGCAGCAGTTATGGAAATTCGGAGGGAAACCTCAGAGGGGCGGGGCTGCTGTAAAGACCAGCTACAAAGGAACAAGCATCTCTACATAAATCAGATTCACAGCCAGTAATGCAGTAGAAGGCCCAGTGGCAGCACCGCATAAGCCCACTCACAGCTTTTCTTCCCAGCTCTTGACACTGAAGCTGTCCTAGAGACCTGGGGACTGAACTCAGTGTCACCTCAGGTCTCTGCTGTTCCCCGGGGAGCAAACCATTCCTAGATGTCACCCAGCTGATGAAACACTGAGTCACACTGATGTTCTTCCCTCCTCTTCCGTCAGAACAGCATGGGCAATGGGCAGTGTTCATCTGCAAGCTCTGCAGCAGTGTTGAGACTGGCTGTTTAACAGCTTATCTAAGATTTAAACAGAACACTGCAAAAGTGAAATAACTGTAGGTGATAAAACTTCCTCCCCGGCGCACTCACCCTTTCTCTCTTCAAGCTCTGGTTTGGCTACTCCATTGCAAGGATCCATTTAGCTTATCCAGCAGAGGTACAACATTGTTTGATGTGAAAGGTCAGAGTGGGGTGGGAGCCTTTCTTTAACGGCACATTTCACCATGCAGACACATGTACAGGCAGGCAGGAGAAGCTGTAACTTTCGACACATTGTAGTTGCAAGACATCGTAGTCTTAAAAGCATCACTACAGAAACAGTCAGACCCTGGCAGTATCAGAGAACTAAGGAAGCAAATGGCCAAATAATTGCAGCTTTATCAGTGCTACTTTACTCCTTCCAGGAGTGTTGTAGGTGATAATTGACATTGTCATGATGTAAACGGCAGTTGCCTCTGGGCACTAATGTGGAACATGTGCTGTTTTGAGTCATCCCCGACCTCTGTAAATGAGCAGAACAGTCTTGGCAGTCAGTAGTCATGTCGTGTATTAGTCAGCAGCTTCAGCACCGCGGCTGCTGCCATTCTGCTGCAGCCGAAGGACCCGCTTCCTCGAAGAGCGCATGATACATTTGTTTGTAGACACAACTGACTTTCAAGTCAGTGGTCTTATCTCACTGGAATTGAGAGTTGTACACTGGATGAGTGTTCGAACATGCTGATTGTTCAATATCTCCACAGTGTGAGGTGCATGCTGAACCACGGGACCTCCAGAGAGGGATACACTGTGCGCACACCCTGAATGGCATCACATCTGCTGAGCATCCAAAGCTGCTGCAGGTCCACAGGGAAGAGTATGTGCGTACACCCAGAAAGCATGCCCAGTGCAGGATTAACAACACAGAGGTTAATAACAGTGGAGGGGATTTTATATGTCTAATTGTTAACTTATCAATGTGCAGCACCTAAAAATGTTGATTCTGATTCTCAAAAAGTCTGTGTGCTTAAATTCACACAACCAGAAAAATTCCATGAATATAAATGATATCTCCATAAAGTAATGTACTCACAGAACAGTTTTACAAGATCAGGGCCTTATTTAATTACAGTAACACCTCAACATCCCATTTTTTCCAACAGTTGTTTATAAAAACTTTGGATACAACTTTTTAAAATTAGATATATTTTATTTTCCTCATTGCAATAAGAAACAGTGATGTTTTGGGCAAAATGATCAGTGTTCTTCCACAGATGCACAGAAATACTGCTACCAGAAAATGAAATCCAGGAAATCTAGTGTGGAGAAAATAAAGAGCCATAATAAATGTGGTCACTGCAGGAACAAAAGTAAAATAGCTTATACAACTGTGTGTTTAGGACAAAGTCCAAAAGCTATCATTTACATTAGACTACTTTATACACATTTAAAGGGCAAATATAAACAGAGGAAAAGGTCCCTATGGAATAGACACTTGCTGTTTTAAATGTCGTTTAAAAGCAAAATAGGAAATCACTGCCAGTTATAAATAGGGTAAGTGAAAAAAAAAAAGAAAAGCAAACTTAATGAGATGAGATGAATTACGCTGCTACTCTTACTAGAGGCCTGTATTCATTTTTCATTTGCACATTCAAGCACCTATCAGAAGGATACTTCTAAAAAGCAAATATTAAGCCTGTATGTTCAGGTTTCAGAATTTATTAAGTGCCTGTTCAGGAATTATGCTTGTGCCAAAGTGAAAATTAACCCACTTGTCTGTCTGAGGTTCTAATGTATTTTTCTGGAAGAGAAATCTTTTTTATCGCTCTCTCTACTGTACATCAATGACTGGTAAAGACAATTAATACATATGATAAAGGATTTGCCATAGTACTTAGAGACAAAAAGGATTGCAGTCTGGCTTGTGAGTACCTGACTCAGACTGTGTGTTCCTCACATGGTCACAGCATGAGACTTCAGTTCCCAGTGTCGTTTTCCTGCAATTCAAGGTGACCAGCCACAGCAGCACCCTTCCTACCACACAGCAATGCCAGAGGACACTCCTCTGAAATGGCTCTTGTCTCAAATAAAAGCTCGCTTCCAGAGTAAATTGTCTTTATTAATTCCATTCTCTTCTGAGACTTCCTCTAATTTCTAGCTGTCGGGATTGCTTTTGTGATGAAAGCAGTCAAAGTATAAAATGTAACTAGAAAAACTTTATTACACCACTGGATGGAACTTACTTTCTTAGTATTGCCAAGCGATTTAAGATGTGAGAAATGGCTCTGAATGGAAAGGATCATTAGATTACTAATGCATGATGCTATCTAGTTGCTTTCCGAAACTGTCCTGACAGACTCTGCAGAAGGTTCTCTAGTACAATCACTAAAATGTGTTCTGACCAGGAGACAAGTCCATTCAGAGTATCTGAAAGGTTTAAACAGAGTTGAAGAACTATTCCCATGGTCATTTCTACATGTTGCAGGGCAATAAAAACAACTAGGAATTTCAGACAAGAATGAGAGAGCCTGCGTGTGGTGACAAGGAAAGGTTCAGCTCCCAGATGACTTGCAAAATCAAGGCACTTAACTGGGATCTCTAAGTATCAGCAGGTGAGAGCCAACAGGAAGCCTGTCCAGAAAACTACCGTAGAAAAATATGAGAAAATAAAATTTGTAGTGGAAATTCTCAGACACCCTGAATTGGTGACATTACCATAGTACAATAGCATGATTGAAAGGCTCATCACTGAAGACCACCTTGCAAGCACAGAGAAAACAGTACCCTAACCACAAAATTGAGCTATGACTGGATGCCTACAATATAGAATAGGCTAGGAAAGCCATCTAAAGTACTAATAAATACAAATAATGAGTGAAAAATAGCAGCTTTTTAAAACTAGAAGATGTTACTGATAGCTGTTTCGCTAGTTAGAAAAGTAAGCTGGTCTAAAAACCCAGCTGGTTTGCAATTTAATGCAAAGACAAAAATCATTGCCTTGGGAGAAGTTTTACTGAGCTACATTTCTGCAACTGTTTTGCTTCTATCTTCCTCCATTTGAAAATCAGATGATGTAACAAATTCAGTTTCACTTGCCAGATTTCTGTTTGTATGTAAAAAGCAAAACAGCCAGGCATTACAGCATCAACAGCGTATGTGGCTGTTGGAAAATTTCCTTTAGGGAAAGTTTATTACGCATGCTGATTTTAGTCCAGAAAACAAATCATACAGGAGAGGACAATATAGTTAAGAAACTTTGTGCAGCCTCCCATCATTACTAGCAATCTTAGATCATTACATGATCTAAGTGAAGATGGTTTAACTTATTCAGCCTTGCAGAGAAAAACAGACTCCATCACACATTTCAACGCTGTCCATGTAAGGGCAGTGAGAGTGGAGTTGCTAGTTTTAAGTACTGCCGCAGGGACAATGAGGTTAAATACAGTCATTAGAAAAAAAGGTTGTGTCCACATAGAGTTCACACTCATTTGTAGAGCTAAGTCTAATTGTTAGCTTTCAAACATTGGTTAAGCATGAACTGTTTGTTAAAAATAAAGATCACAAACACATATGTAACATAAATTTAAACTAAAAAAACTAGATGATGCCCTAACAGATTCCATCCAAAATTTCAAATTTTATTCATTTTTCACAATCTGGTTAGTGGGATTTTAACAGCCAGATGTCAGATAAGACAAGAGACAGTGTCATTCCTGCTCACTAAAAGACTCCATATCTTCTTGTTAGTACCACGCTAATATTTCTATCCTGTTTCATTGCCTGGCAGATTTATTTATCAGAAAGGATGGAGCATGAGTAAGATATGAGCAAAGTCTTACAGGAAGGTTTAGTATAGCAAAATCATGACAAGCTGAAGAAGGTGATTTAAGAGTTGCAGCAAAATAAAACCTATTAATACAGCAGCAAGCATCTTGTTTGTCACAGTTCTTCAGTGCACAGAAATAAAATCTTACTCCACTGAGCAAATGCTTTGTGCGATGATGATAGTGTATTTCTGGCTGTCAGTTTTGTTGTTCTCTGTAGGAATTCTGAAAGATGCTCTGTATAATTGAGTGTATGTTATCACCCACAATGCATTTGCACCATTTTCAGCCTCACAGCAAAGGACATTATTCTCTCCAGTATGCCAGCAAAAAACACAGGTTCACATGCCTGTGTACAACATGATGTAGCAAGAGCATTTATAGCCTGGCATTTTAGAAACAAGAGAAGTTTTCAGGGGAAGGAATATCTGGAATAAAATTGATATAGCTGGAAAAAAATATATTTGGGGCACAAAAGCCCTTTTCTTCTGACAGCTGGAAAACTGAATGTTTCTAGGATACAGTCCCTATCTTTAACAGGAATTTAGTATTAGCTTTAAAATAAAGTATTAGCTTCTAAAAAGGTAACATCATTTCATTTTAACTTGTTCATGCTAGTAACTTCATACAGTTGTTTACAGACTTCTCCAAAACAGAATATTTTACAGATGACTCCCAATAATCTGTTGTTAAACCTCAGAAAGTGCAATTGTTTCCCTTTTCAAGAACTGTCCCGTGGTGTGAAGCTGCCCAGTCTCACAAACTCCACAGAAATTCAAAGCACGCATAGGAAAGAAGTTGCTTACCTAAAGACTGAGATGAACCTGTGAAAAATCATACAGTGCTAAAAAACAGAGTCGACGATGTCCTAACCTTTGGGAAGGCGGTGACATACATGTTCAGACTCTGTGGTGGATCCCAACAGAAGTCCCAGAACTGAACAGCTACAATGGCAGAAAGCTGAAAATTATACACCATTTGCAACACTTTTACCCATTGTTATAGCCAGTGCTGATGTGCCTGTCCATTGTCATGTGACACCTGACAGCAGTGCATCATCACATTTGCCACAGGCATCATCATTCCTCAGAGCACTGGGAGTTACAATCCCATCAAACCAAACCCATTTCCCTTTAGGTCCGATTTTGCTTCTGCTTTCATCATCCTGAATCAAGTGGGAATGGCAGACTGACAGGCCTTGTAAACACACACAGCAAGTCATAGTTAGAAATCTCCTTCTGAAGCTTTTAGTCTGCTCATTACAGCAGGAAACAACAGTCCTGATCACGTGCCACATTTGAGCATCCCCATCCACACCTATGCATGCTCTGCACAGAACGGGGACATGTTTCCCTTGTCTAAGAACAGATGCATTTATAGAAGAACCTTCCCCTCACTGTCCTTCACTTTGCCTATAGACTTGTCTCAGCACTTCCTTAAGCCTCCAGGCTATAAGAGCACAGGCAGCAATACAAAACGTACCTTTTGATTTTATCGTCAGTGTTTTATTATGGGTTTGAACATATTAGCTTGGCAATAATGCCACAGCTTCACAAATACACACCCAGCTCAACAGCCTCTACCTCCCTTTCCAGTAGCATCCTGAGAATTCTTTGGCAGAGTTTAAAATCAAGCTGGGGTAGGGACAACCAACCTTGTGCCAGAACAAGGCAGACAAAATGAAAACATCAGCAGGTGGCCACAAGTTGCTCTTGTCTCTAGACATGTTTCTTAATGAAAACAAAGCCACTTGATTTCTTCTTCTTCAGCTAGATTAGACTTCCCTCCAAGATAAATATATAAAATAAAAATAACTACAAAGCAAAATAATTACCTTCTGAATCTTTTTTTTTTTTTTTGAGGGGGGAATATAATTTTTTTTCAAACTCTTATTAAAAACAACTAAAAAACACGCAACATCAACACTCCTTGTCCTTTTCTCATCAGCATTTCTCAGAAAGGCAAACCCACCCCTGATATCTTCAGCAAAGAAGCCAGCGAAGAATACAACTCCTAGCTCTGAGTTTCTATGTAACTAGTATAGTTTTCCAGTCTTCCAAATTTCTTGGCAAAACTCAGTCACTGTCTGGTTTTCCTGAGCTTATTGGACTTAAGTCCAAATCTGGCTCTATTAGACACTGCCTTTGCTCAGCAGTCTTTCCTAGGTGGGCACTCCATTTGCTCCAGGAACAGCTGGAAACAATAGAACTGCAAATAATATGTTGAAAAAAATGTAAAATGTGTCAGAAATCCATGCAAAATAATTAGAACTACATTAATGTGCTAGAAAGACTAATAAAGTGATTAGAATATTAAAAGTATGAAAGGTATAAAGAAAAAAAGTTTTGACATGTCCATGGGTCTCTGAAATCTGTATCAGGTAGATTCAATAATGAATAGCACTAGCTGGCCAATGCTGGTAACAAGTACCTTGGAACACCTGGAATTCATGGGAACAACTGCATCCAAACCTTTATACTTCAGGAATGACTTAGCAACACATCTTAATACTGGTGAATACTCATTCTTTGCAGTTTCTGCTGTAAAAATAAAAGTGTACATCAGAAAACAAACATTTTAGATTCATTGCAGAATTGATCTTTTTAATGATTCTCCTGCACAGTTCTCTTTGATCAGCTCTGTTAACAAGACCTACTGATGTTTTATATAATCAAAAACCAAAGAACAAAACCAACAGAAGAATTATGAATCACAGAATGGTTTGGGGCGGAAGGGACCTTTAAAGGTCATCTAGTCTAACCCCCTTGCAGTGAGCAGAAACATCTTTACCTAGATCAGGTTGCTCAGAGCCTTGCCCAACCTGGCCTAGAATGTTTCCAGGGATGTGGCATCGACCACCTCTCTGGGCAACCTGGGCCAGTCCTGAGATCTTCAGTGAGGGGGATTGGTTGTGCTGAACTGTGTGGCCATAGAGAATGCGATGCAGCAGCAGGGAGCAAGTACATTCAGCAGAGGGCTTGCAGAGCAGGTCAGGTCTGGATAGTTGTGGTTATGCCATCTATCAGCACTTACCAAGTCCTTCCATACCTTAAGACACCATTTGTGCTCCTGGGAGTTACAGCTGTCCCGGACTGGAGATGAGGAGGGGAAAAAAAAAGTGCTAGGTACTACTGCACACTCTATTTAGTGTTTAGAAAACTCACATGATGCACACACAGTCTTCTGTTCATGTGATGTCTTAAGTCAGCAGCTTGAGCTAATCCAACTCCCAGTTTTAAGAGGATTCTCCAGTAACTATATAGTCTTATTATTCTAATAAGGTTAAATAAGGCATCTTAGACTGAAGATGTGGAGTAAGCAAGAGGGTTTTACTTACATTCACTCTCGTTGACCTTCTCCAGCAATAGTGCCGATTATGTGTGTAAAGCTGCACAGCCCTTCACTTTAGGTAACACACTAATGAACTTAACATCTGAGCACAGCGCTTCTACTGGCATGAACTCATCCCATTACGTGGCAGATAACATAACTGTTCGTGCTACCATGTGCTTGCCATCTAAGGAAACACATGGAGTATTACGTCCCGCATGTCAGATTTAGCTACTGTGTTAGCTACTAGCAACCAAAATCTCAATCAATATGATAGTTGCCAAGGTAACTACACTTCCATAGGGAAAATGAAGTCTGATGACAGTCTGTGCGCACTCTCATTTAACAGAACAGCTGCCCCAGGTAATTTAGGCACCACATAAATCTGAGTGGACCTCGATGCTTTTGTATCCTCAGCTAAAATGTACCAGCCTGAGGGCTGCTCAGCAAAAGGCCTGCTCTGTACAGATTTGTGAATTCTGGAGTATCGGCCTTGGGTAACCTCTGCTCTAACAGGGCTCCCTCTGCCCATGTGAGCACCACGTTGTTCCCACCTGCAGAACGGAAACAAGGATTCTCTTGAAAGGGCCAATACAATTGTGTCTGACATTCTGAGCACCTGCAGGGCAATGTAAGCTCTTCCTGACAGGGTAATTTTGGAGTTATAATGCACCTAGAATTGCTAAAAATTGCACAAAATTATGTTACCCACTGTATTTTCTGAAAACCATGAAGAAGAGATTCTAATATTATCTAGATATCCGAGGAGCAGGGTCCTTTGTGCACTGACAGTAACAATCTTCCAAAGGCAACAGGCAAAGCAGTGAATACAAGGGATGTAACACAGTTTGACAACCTCAGAGAATCATTCAGGACTTCTTCCCTTCTTACACATGGATTTGTTGCTGTGACTTCCCCCTTCATGAATGATGCCTCAGTTCTTCTGATGGAAACAAAGGCACCTCCATTAGCTTATGTCAAAAGGCATCTCAAAAGGCAAAGAAATTGAGCAGGAGATGGTTAGTGCAGATGGGTCTTCAAAACAGACTGTCAAAGTTGAAGAGCATAATGCATAAACTATTTCAATAAAAATCTTCATGTTTTAATTATACATATGTACCAAAAAATCAAATACAGACCTTGAGTGCATAAATGCTTTCACAATAGCCACAATTTATGCACTGAAGTTAAGCCTTACTTGGGCTCTAACATAACCTGCTTGCAAAAGAAAAGACTCAACTGCTGGTGTAAAAGTACTGGTTTTGCAAATTATTACATTGGCTTCATGAAATCTGCTTGAAAAAAAAAAAATCTGGCTTTCACCCATGAGTTTCTTTCTCTCAACCACTGACAATTTGGTGCAGGGGAGATTAAAGATATAAATAACACAGGCTGTTCCATACTAAGAGTCAGATACATGATATACGGAGCCAGACTGAAAATTTACCCAAGGCTTGAGAATTCACATGGAACATAAGCGTACTCCTGCGCTTCCATATCTATCACACTGCTTGGTATTCCTAATCCTAGTCTCCTTCCCTTACACTCCCACACAGAAACAAACCAGCCAACACTAGTTTTCCACCGAAACAATCCTAAGCCATTCTAAGGCCATTATCACAATGACTCTTGTGGACTAGAGCTACTGCACCTAATAGAGCAAGTAGAATAGATGGATCGGTCAGAAAGGAAAAATGTAATGCAATCAGTGTCAAAGGAAAAAGTCAAAGCAAATCCTAGTATCTATCCCAGCAGAAAGTTAGAAAAAGCTAAAAATCCCATATCTATATATTATCCTTCCAAATATTCACCAGTCATAGTGGAGGCTACAAAATGTTTCCTTGAGATGTGAAGTTAATGAACATTTTTAGTCAAATGATCTACTCCATGTTTTTTAAAAGTGACAGCTTCACCACAACTTTCTTGACACTGAAGAGACGCCCATGGCTGAAACTCATTTACTGTTAATCTTTAGCACTGGCAATAGCTTTGCTGATGAGCAACAAAGTTTGTTGTCAATGTTTTGCATAGGCTGGCCGACTTGGCGCCTGTTTTCTTCATTCACGCCTTCTCCACCTTTTCAAGGAAACATGGCCACTAGTTCAACCTCCACCTATAGCCCTTGTGGTGCAATAAACCTAAGATATCAGTACCTCTCGTAAAAGCTGTAAAGCTAACTTCATAGCATGAGCCAGATCCTCATTCTTTATGGCAGGAGGAGTCACACACCAAAGCAGCTGTAATCCTGAGGAAAATCATAGTGTTTAAAATTTATTGATATTTTAAACAGTTCAAGAATAAAAATAAACTCAAAACTCAACTGACAAGGTAATGCCAAATCAAGTGTTAGCCCTGAATATTCAAAATGCTTCAACAGTTTTGTTCAGAGAATAACACAGCAGGCCTACTAAGAGCAACTAACGCAATGAGGTAATCATTTATCCAAACTAAAAGTGCATGTGTATAATAAACATTAAAAGAGCATGCATTGATCCACATATTAATCAGATCCATAACAATAGACCAATTTTTCCCCTTCCTGAAGGGTGAAGAACAAAGTTATGAATCATAACGTGAACATTTGAATATCACACTTGAATAACCTAATTGTGTACAACAATGATAGGATGAAAAGAAACTTAATCAAACTCAACTGTTGTTAGGTCTCATCCTCTTAAACACAATTCTGTGACATGACTAATAAATTATCTGGATAGGAAAAAAGTTAGTTTACCTTATTAATATTCTGAACCTCATCTGCCCATTTTCTTCATGCTTCATCTCTTCATTTGAATAGAAATACACACAACTACAGACAAAACCACCTGGGTTTAATGCAATTTTCAATTCTTTTTTTTGTTACTAATCACATAAATATATTCTTTTTGTAAGTTTACTGCCTTATAGAGGAACTGGAGTTTTGCTTAATTCGAAAACTGTCAGCCGATCTTTAAATATTTATCTTTGAATTCCCCTGGTTGCATGTACTTGGGAATGTTTTCATAAATACATCAATAACTGTCTTGTACAGCTCATTAAGGAAGCTTTTTATCCTGTAGCGTAATAGTTCAGTTTACAGTTGCCTGTGAATCATTTTTATGGACCTCCATTAAGCATGCCCTTCAAACTGCAATTATTTGTCAAATTATGTATATACAGAAGCAATCAACAGAGAAACCACGAAAGCTGAGAAGATGCATAAACATTCTGAACCAGAATTTGGTCCATCTCCAGCAGCGTATTCTCATCTCTAACCCTGACTCCCCAGTGTGTGAGACGTACTTAATGGACCCACCTACGCAAGATCGGCAGATTGTCTAAAGGGCAGGGTGGGCACACATTAACCAACACTGGACATCTTGAATTTCTTCCTCAAATCTGTCATCAGTCTTTCTCTGAGGTCCCAGGACATCACTTCCTCACTTCTTGTAGTTCTACCACTTCCCTTATGACCCTGTATACTGCAGAGGGGACATCTGCCACAGTGGAAAAAGCTGCAGCTGCCCATGTTTCTTGGTCAGCCCAAAGTAAGAAACGCTAGCAAGATTCTGCTGTAGACAAAACTCCCTTACAGGGATGTTGCCTTTCAACCTACTATGCCCAAGTTATTTTTACTTCCTAGAACTTAACAAAATATAGACTTAAATAAGTAAGTTTATAAATATCAAGTCTGGGAGCTTTTTTTTTTAAATGCCGTAAGTATGCATATGTGCTGAAAACCCTAGAGTGCTTCCCTAAAGAATTAGCATCCTGGAAACCTTCACAAACATCCTATTTCTTTTCCTCTCAAATCTAATTCTGTAATTGAGTTTTTGAGAGATATTTTCACTTGCCAGGTCAATGTGGATTCGGTTAAACAGGTTACCTTATGGTGAGCTGAAAAGCACATGCAACAAGCTTAAAACTCCAGACCACTGCATTAACAGCTGTGATTGTCTATACAAGCACTCTGTAAGGGAAACTTAAACCAAACAACAGCACCCAAGGCTACACTCGATTGATTCATCCAGTCAAGACAGATGGCAACAATGTCTAAGACAAGGTAAGGAGATGAAAATGAAGAAAGAATTGCAGTAGACTTTATTCCAAGTGGACGGTGCTCTTGCTGCCAAGGACAGGCAGCA
The DNA here is from genome assembly GCA_033439905.1 of Ceryle rudis. Taxonomy (NCBI): domain Eukaryota; kingdom Metazoa; phylum Chordata; class Aves; order Coraciiformes; family Cerylidae; genus Ceryle; species Ceryle rudis. The sequence goes on from JAAGNO010026132.1 coordinate 14,032, forward strand.
ATAGAAGCTAGTGGCTTACCAGCGTCCACAGAGAGCTAAGCTGTAAGAACTAATTAGATTAACATGATTAATTGCCTGATTTGTGTATTCTGACCCACTGCTGTTGAAATCTATTAAATATTTCACTGCCAAATCTCACCTTCTGCAAGGGCTGTGGGTCATAAGTAGTTAACAGATGCTGTCTATTGTAGTTTGTCTATATGCATTTTTGAATGTCAGCTTCAGGAACCAAAATACTTTTTATACAGAATACATTTGAACACACAGAGATGTGGCTGTTGTAGCTTCTGCCACTGCTGAGCATCACATACTACACTCCTAGTATCAATTCAAATTGTGACAAATGTTATAGATTCTAAAGAATACCCAAAGCTATTTTCCACAGACTGCAAAATTCTACTGCAGTTCAAATGTACAGCATGGTCACGTTATTAAACTAGATACAGGACACAAATCAGTTAGCACCAAGGTAAAATAAGGAAGGACTTTTGTTCAGTCACAATACTGAAGAGAAATGGTGATGGATGTGGTGGCTGATGACAGCTGCGTTGTGCACACACCGCTGTGTGCTTCCTTCATTCTGATTATTACTGGTAGACCTCACTGCTCCTCACATGTTCGTGAAGGCAGCAATAACAGGTAATAAATGGTAAAACTCAAGAACAAAGGAAAAAACTCATTTAAAGATGAAATAAAACCTACCTTCTTATTTTTAAGGAGGTTTTCTTGCTTGATCCAGTCACTTTATGTGATGCCTAAAAATAGTTAGCTTCAAATTTTTTATTATTATTAATTCTTGCTAAATAGGTCATGTCTGAAAGACTACTACCATATTTTTAAACACTTTGACATGCAGTGCTGCCACAGTTTATATTATTTAAAATACATTTGCTTGTGACACTTGAGCAAGTGGAGAAAGGTACTTCATATTGTAACTCGTTTATAACTCTTCCTATTTGTACCAATAGCTGGCTTTTTCTTGAATACTGTAACAACTTTCCTAATTACCATGTGCTTTGAGGTACTGCGGAGAAGTGATGTCCATTACTAACAGCTGCTGTCAACAGAAGATTTTTCCATAGCATGAACAGGAGCTTTTAATCTTGGGAGACATTAAAAGCTCTTACCCAAGTTCCAAAATTCCAGCAACGTTTCAAAGCAGAGCAATGGAACTTTCATGGAAACAATGCTGCATCCTCAACTCTGTAGCGTTGTACCACAGGAGACAGGTATCTCTCTCAAACTCAGGAACAGAGCAATGACCCAGCACAGCAACAGCACATAGCCAGAGATCCTGATGAAAGCATCAAGCAGAGCACCAAACATTGCAGCCCTCTGAAGTCTGGCAATCATGTAGATTCTCAAGCAGTTGCTAACAGCACATTGGCCAAGGCCACAGAGCAGATCTGGAAAAACATTCCAAACTCAGCATATCCCAGCAATGCATTGGGACTGAGACCTCATGGCAATTTTTAGCAAAGCTAAAAATACAGCCGTGCACTTGTGTAAGAAAATGGTTTGTATCTCTTGCTCAAGAGGGCAGGGGAGGAGGGGAAAAAAAAATAAATCAGTAACTAGCATAACTTAATCTCACCCAGGTTTTTTCGTAAGAAGTCAAATTCATATTTAAAGGTGTCTATGATTTTGAAGCATGTATTATTTGTCTTGAGAGTTAAATAGTGATCATTTTGATCCAGAGTAGTGTTTACAGAAGGTTTGCAGCCTAAAGGAAGAAAGCTGCACTTTCCCATCATTAATTTCATTACGTAAGAGACGACATTGTTCTGCATTACAAACCCACCTATAAGCAGACATCCTGAGAACTGTACCCTTGTGTGGAGATGCTTGGTATTCACCTAAAAATAGGCTCAGAATAAATCTTCAGCCTGGGTTCTTAGCTATGAATTTCTAGAAAGCAAATGCAATGGTTAGAGATGAAGGATAGGACCTCAAAGATAACCACCGCCTGGGAGGTTTTGCCTTGATCTTAGGAACGCTGTTCTTCCCAGCCTGACATTGCTAATGCCCATGGAGCAATGTACAAGAGGACACCAGTAGAAAAGTCCTATGCAAAGTTTTTTAATAGAATAAGGCTCAAGGTCTCAGTAACTTACTGATCCGAACCAGAACATGTCTGGCCAGTGCGAATCTTAGTCATTGACACAAGGGTTGTGTCACAGAAACATTACTGCTTAAGTCTCTACTGCCTCTCTTACCATAAGTTCATTTTCCAGATGATTTTTCTTTTTAACAGAGCTCTGATCTTTGTTTTTGGAGCTTTTTTATTTGGGAGGAGAAAAAGGAGGGGGGTGTTTGTGTTATTTAACTTGGCTGTATATCAAGGGGCTGGCAAGATTATTCAAAATATACATAGAGTGTGCGCTGTGACAATTATTACAATGGCAAACTATGTAACACCTAAGAAACCTCCAAAGTAAATAGTCAGTCTCCATAAACAAATGTTGCTTTCTACATCTGAAACTCTCAAAACAAGAGCCACCCTGTGTGCAGCTTTTCCTTGCCTTCAATTTCTTGTCACAAAAAAATCACTTAAAATTCACAAACAAGCACCTTCAGTTACTCAGGTGTTGTCATAATGCCACCACCTCAAGCTCCTCCAGGCCACTACCTAATTCTGATTTCCAGTGAAGTGGGAACCAGACAATGCTCCACACCACAGTGACTCATG
>JAAGNO010026132.1:23941-44304 GCA_033439905.1 Ceryle rudis
CCTGCAGCGCTACAAACTGGGGGATGAGTGGCTGGAGAGCAGCCTGGCAGAGAGGGACCTGGGAGTGCTGGTTGACAGCCGGCTGAACATGAGCCAGAAATGTGCTCAGGTGGCACGGAAGGCCGATGGCATCTTGGCCTGTATCAGGAATAGTGTGGCCAGCAGGTCTAAGGATGTAATTCTCCCCCTGTGCTCGGCACTGGTGAGGCCTCACCTCAAGTACTGTGTGCAGTTCTGGGCCCCTCCCTTCAAGAAGGACATTGAGGTGCTGGAGCGGGTCCAGAGAAGAGCAATGAGGCTGGGGAAGGGACTGGAGGGAAAGTCTTATGAGGAGAGGCTGAAGGAGCTGGGGCTGTTCAGCTTGGAGAAGAGGAGACTCTGGGGGGACCTTATCACTCTCTACAGCTACCTGAAGGGAAGTTGTAGTCAGATGGGGGTCGGGCTCTTCTCCCAGGCAACTCATGGCAAGATGAGAGGGCATGGCCTGAAGCTGGGCCAGGGGAGGTTTAGGTTGTATATTGCACTGAAAAGCTCCAAATTGTCACCAAAATTGTAAACCAAAAGCTTGTGAGTACTACAGGCAGCACTAACGAAAGCAAATTCCCTCAAGTTCTGCCCTGTGACTACAAAGAGCTCATCAGAACTGACAGTTGCTTTTCCTGGCAGAAGAGGTTTCAGACAGGTAATGAAAGCATGTGTCAGAGCTGTGTATTTCTACCCACACTGTCTCACCCATCTTCTGTGGCCTTCTGTGGGTAACAAATACAACAGGGAGAGAGCCTTGGGCAACAAGAAGAGCTTCAGAGATAGGAGAAAAGTTGCTGATAAACATTTTAGTTTGGAGGAAGAGAAAAGGTTTCCATTACATGGCATTTCAGATCATCACAGCAGCTTTTGAAGGGTCATCAGAATTCAGAGGAAATTAGATCCAACAGATATCAAGACTGCATTTCCCTTTGAGTGTGCTGGGCCTGATAAAGGTCAGCTACAAGAGGAAATCACACCCTGATAGAGACAATCAAGGCACTGGGAGCTAACAGCTATCACCAAAGGCTTTGTTACAAGTCCTCAGCTGATTGTAAAAATGCCCGCAAAGAACAGGCAAGCGGTTAAAGCAAAGTCATTCAAAGTGTCCATCAAAGTTAAATGCGCTTGCAGTATATCGCAACCATTAAAATGACTAGGTTTTGCTAGCAGTAATTACTGAGATGACAAAAATCAAATGATGAATTAGTTCAATAGAAAGTCCAACACAGAGAAGTGAAGGGCAGGTGCCTCTTACGCAGCACATTATGCTTACCCAGGACACGATGTGTTTGCACATTTGCCCCCTGCACATTTGGTGCTGTACCTTCCAGAGGCAAAGGGCACATTTACTCACAAAAGCCAGCAGTTCACATTCTTCACAACTCTGATCAAAATGCAGTCTCCTAATGAAACAGAAATAAAAGCATCATTTCAATAGCACATTTAGTAGTTCAGTGAACCAGAGGTCAGGTCACATACTTGGTGACTGCTGAATCAATTAACACATTATGAGGAATTAAGTGTAGCCAGCTTTGCCTTTACCATAGGAAAGGAAAAATGGAAATTTGGAAAAAAAAACAACAACAAAGAAGAAGAAGAAGAAAAAACAACAACAACAACAAGACAACCCACTACATTTACTTATTCCTCATGACTGAATATCTTTTAGGTTAATGCAACAACATGCAGAACATTCAAAGACAGGGATGAACTGAATATCTATTTACTTAAGGTTCAGTAAGTTAGACCTCACTGCATTTTGCTACTGAACTTCCCAGCAGAGATTGTTGAGTTTAAGGAGTAAATCTCTTATAAAATTTTAAAAGGAGGAAAACTCTTAGCACTCTTCATTGGTAACATCAGTTTTGATCATCTTTAAACTGCAGTTGTTCAAATTTCAATGAATCTTGCCAGAATAGAATTTGAATCACATTTTCTCTCTGATCATACAGCATTTGTTTTCAGGCTTGATTCAGACACAGGACTGGTGAAATCTGACTGGGTGAGGAGGATCAAGAAGCATTCAACACAGCAGACTCAGGGGTCCTCATTTCTCCTAACTGGCAAGGGCTCACTGGCAGCGCCAGTAACAACTGCCACCCTCCTGCTCTCAGCTGGACACACTGGCTAACAGCTACCAAATTCTGAGTTGCAAATTATCACTGGCAAGATAAGCAGTCAGTTTCAGCTCTAGAAACCAGTTCATACTCCCAGCATCTTCTGTATCTCCCTTTTTATATCTCTGGAGAATATTAACCATCACATAAGTAATACATAATGACTGTGTAGTACTTTTCAATTGTAGATCTCGATACTCCTTGCAAGAAGTAGGAAATATATTTTCCGTATCTTGAAAATGGGATAAGAGGTGACTCAAGCAGAATTAGTGATTATTTCAGGAAAATAAACCAGGTCTGAGTTGAAATCAAGATGCTTTCACCATCATAGTATTTGTTAAAGCATTTCAGACAATTTTATCTGGACTTGAGCACAAGAACATTCTTAACACATGGGCAGATACCTGTATTTTGCAGCTTTAGAGAAAAAAATAAATGGTGCTCATTGTGATTGGCTTAAAATGCAGCAGTACACAAGTATGAATGGAACAGGCATATTTGCACCTTTTAAAAAACTCATCCTCTTTTAAAGTATGTTCTACTCTGACACTGGTATTCCATTCAAAAAGGATCAAGGAGGGTGTCACCTCAAGACAAAAAAACATTTTAAAATAACTTTATAAAAGCAAAAAGTGAGAACACTGCTCCAAATGCAGATCTGCAAGAAACAGCTTGAGATTTCTTTATGCAATACATACTTGCCCTGATAAAATATTTGCTTTTAGAATATCTTTGATTACAAAACAAATGTATGGAATTGAGGAAAAGAAACAGTTTGTGTCTTATGAATAATCAAATGTTAGATACTGGAAAAAAGGGTTCAAGGATGCTAAACATGCCAGAGGAATAGAATTGTAGGGTTTAATAACATATAAATATTAAGATTGGTAAGTTCTGCGTGGTTTTGAAAACTTTTCATAACAATTTAACAAACAGCAAGTACAAAAGCTGAGCATCCTTTTGGCAGAACAAGTCTTAAGCAAATGCAGTTTTCTTCTAATTGCATAAAACCATATTTTTTGGATAACAAGTCTGAATGAGTTCTCATAGATACCTGTAGAAACTATTTTTTAACGTAACTAATATATTCCCCACAAATAGTGTGACAAGGATGTAAGTTTAGTCCACAAATATTTATCAGACATGAAAGGACAAGATTATAACTGACCATTAGAACATTTTATCTCATTTCCATGGTGCCAGCAAAACATCAGACATTGTTTGTATGGACTTAGCCTTTACATAATAGAATTTAAAAAAAACCACAAAACACAAACCACATTGGTTTTGCAAGATGAGACTGTCAAGAAAAATGGCTTTCATCACACTTCATAATAAATTTATCTAAAAAGTCATTTGTTTAAAGTATTGCCTTAGAAAGCTCCCTTGAGACGTGCCATTTTGATGGCACTCTTTTCATTATTCAAATATAATGAAGTGATTCTGCGTGGTTATGCTGGACTATAAATCACTACTGTAAAAAAAAAAAAAAAAAAAAGGACATGTTCATCATGTTAACAGACCAAAGATCACATTTTGGAGAGTGTCTTATTATTGCATATGCACTTTATCTCTTGCACATACATACCAGATAGAAGCTCATAATATTTTCCCAAATTCCATCATTATTAAATTTGGGAGCTGACAGGGGAGAGAGATTTTAAACAGGCACTCACACTTTGCAGTTCATGTTCAGCACTATAGCAAACATACTATTTAAAACCTCCCTGCGGTCTCACATATCCCCATCAAAATCCTAGAGAATGTCAGCAAAAGTAGAATACTACAGTTGTAGTATTTATCACAACTGACTTCTGGTTAACAAAGAATTAAACACTCGCTAAAGGCTACAGCTGATCGGCACCTTAAGAAGAAGAAAATGGAGAAAAATCAGCTAATATGAAAACTGACTTTTAGAAAAGAGCAAAAGGAGCCTAAAGAGACTTGTACTCTTTTCAGAGATGCTGGGAATTTAATTTTTTTTAATTAATTAATTTAAAACAAGTCTTATAACTGAGCAAATGTCAAATACTTTTCTAAGGTTGCAGACTGAAACCCAATGGCAATCTGTTTCACACAATGGATTATCCAAAGTGGAAATAATTCTAGATTAATAGGATTTTTTTTTTTTTTTTTTTAAATTTTGTCCTGGTCATGCCTCACAGAAGTTTGGAGTTTTCAGTTCTTTGAGAAACACTTAACTGAAAATGAGTAGGATCCCCTTTTCCAGAGCCACACGGACCATAAGAACATTGAATTACTTCAAACAGATGAGAAATGAATTAAAAATGATAACCTTCTATTATCAATGTAAGCTAGCAGCAAGTTAAAACTTCTAGGCATAGAGGGAACAAGCTTCCCTTGATGTCTGCACATGGCCCACTGCATGGTTTGCTTGCTGTTTCCTATGAATTTATTCCTGAAAAAGGTTGCAGATTATTAAACAGCTTGGCCAAGCCCCTTGCCAACATCAGGTTCAATGCTGCAGTTTTACCTTAAAGCCTATGACCTTATGTGAATAACAGCATTTTTAGGGAGATCATTGTACAATTTCAAGTTGTACAAACAAACTGTATAACAGTATCAGTGGAACGGAACCGAATTATGATAAATATGACAACCTGAGTCAGTCACTGATGCTGTGTACTTCCCTTCTGCATGAAAAGGTTCATGTCAGTAAGAGCAGATAACAAGAAAGTTTCAAAGACTGCATTCTAGTGAATAATGGCCTTCTTTTCATCAGTTCTGCAGTTTTGCCTTGTATTTCTACTGCTTTTTGTTACATTTTTACTGCTTTTTGTTGCTATATCATATATTCATTCAAATCTTTAAAGACCAAGCAAGAAGATACAAAGACATTACCACCACAGTAAGAGACTTAAACTACAATTAATATAATGTAAGATGAAAAATATTTCAAGACTTCATAAATCATTTCAACATTAAGGGTCTAAATCAGGAATGTATAATAAGTGAGTAATCATGGTGGAATGACATTTAACCTACCTGACAGGAAAACCTCAAAGATGAATGACATTTACAGTGGAAATCACCACAACTTTTACCAGATTCCTAAAAATAAGAGAATCATCATAGAATTGCTTATGTTGGAAGGGACCTCAGAGATCATCTAATACAATCTCCCTGTTATGGGCAGGGACGCCTCTCAGCTAGACCAGGTTGCTCAAGGCCTCATCCAACCTGGCCTTGAACACCTCCAGAGAGGGGACATCCACAACTTCTCTGGGCAACCTATTCCAGAGTCTTGCCACCCTCATACTGAAGAACTTCTTCCTAAGATCCAGCCTAAACCTATTTTCCCTCAGTTTAAACCCATTTCCCCTTGTCCTATTGCTGGACAGTCTTGGGAGACTCTCCAGCCTTCCTGTAGGTTCCCTTCAGGTATTGGAAGGGACTTATAAGGTCCCCCCAGAGTCTCCTCCTGTCCAGGCTGAACAGTCCCAGAGATCTGAAAGGTAACAATACAGAAGATCTCAAGACAAGCAGATCTGCTTAAATCTTAACTGTACACAGTGCTGCAATTACTGATAACGGTTCCAATTACAACAGTCTCAAAAGCTAAATAAAGCAGGTAATGCAAAAGTCAAATTGTGAACCGATTTGGTATTCCCTATTGTATGAGAAACTGCCAACTCCCAAAAGTTCAGCAAAGCTCAATGAATTTGTGTCCCATCTAACACCATTAGTTTCTGTAGAGCTAAATGCTTGATTTGACCAAACAATTTCAGTAAGTTGATATAGAAGCAGCCAAATTCTGCTACTATTTTTGGGAGCTGCATAGATGTCAGTGAGAAGTTACTGACTTACACCCCATACTTCCATCCAAGAGATAAGCAATCCTTTTCCAACAAAACCTTGCACATTTTCTGTACAATACTCAAAAATACTAATGCTATGTAACTAAGTCTGAAAAGAAAAAAAAAAAATAATAAAAAGAGGGGAAAAAAACACACCCCAAAAAATCAGATTTCTATTCTTCAGTGTAAAAAATACCAATGCCTCTGAAGAAATCAGAGGAAGATAGGGCTGGTCACATTAGGAGATACTGCTGTCTCAGAAGACTATTGACTATATATATTATCTTACTGTAGCATCTCAATCATTCCTCAAAATTTCAACCCTTACAGGTTCCAGCCTGGACAGAATCTCCATATCTATACTGGAAACAAAAAGACACACTCAGAAGTCCAGGAGCTGGGGAAAAGCACAGAGTAAAAAAACCCAAATCTATCTCAATGCTTTGCTTCATATCTGCTTTAACCCTCATTCAGATACAATCCTTCAACTTTCTTGCTTTGTCTAAGAAGTGGGAAAACTTATTTCTTGTTCCTCCTCAGCTGAAGCGGTGAGGACACACACATGTACCAGTGGATAGCAGTTTGACCTATCTGCTCATACTTGAGCTGTTCCAGATCACAGATACTCCATTCCCCTGTGGAAACAGTGCACAGCAAGTGCTTAATGGCACCATGGTCCTGTGTTCAGCCTGACTTACAATGTTACTACTCATTTATAGTACCACAAACAGGATCACAATAAACCATTCATAGAGATAAGAAATACTGGTCCTGTCACAGAAACAAGGTTAGTTAGAAATCTGGCTAATGTCCTTTATCTATTCATATGAACCACTTCACTCTGCTCAGTTTTATCCTTGCACCTAATATTCCCGTCTATACTGAACTCCATATGATAATTTAAACCTTAAATGTTATTTACAAAAACTGCCTCACCTTATAAGGCATTGTGACAGCAGTTAAAGAAGAGAAGCAAGCACAAAGAGCAATGTGGCACACGCATATCTGCTGCAAAAGCTGGCTCAAACATATTAATTTAGGCAAGTTTCTTATTCTTGCAATGGTCAGTCAAATTCATTTATTCTCTAAAACACTAGTCATTAACCACATCAACTGCATACTAAAACAAGTGGACTGTTATCTAATGGAAATCACCAAGTGGGGCTTTCAGGAGCTTTATGTTTCACAGCAGTGAAATTCCACAAGTTTCAAAAGAGGTTTTTATGGTTAATAGAAAATAGTCACTAAATTACTACCTGATAAAATTTTACTTACACAAAAATATACTTTGAAAAAGCAGGGTGAAAGCATTTTTTTCTGGATAGCTGAATTCTTACTGTCCATGAACTCAGAGAAACCTTTCTCAAAATGCAGAACTATAAACAATGATTCCATGCTTGTGGCACATACCACAGAATGGCCAAAAACGTCTTTAGCAAACTACTGACAGAAAATAAGGCATTTTCAGGATTTTATAATGAAGCCAAATTACAAAGTGTTCCAAGCCCCAGTTTACTGTTAAATGAAAACTGGAAGAAAAAAACTAAATTACATTAGGCTACAAGTTTCCAGGCATCAGTTTTCAATAGAAAAAAGCCACATCTGACACTGCAAGCGACGCAAGACAAAATTATAAGGCAGGGGCTATGACTGAAATGGAAAATATTGCTACATGTCAGGCTCTTCAACATGAAAATTATTGGTCATTTCAACTTTTTTTTTTTTTTAGAAAGCTTTTCATAAAAATCTATGGAAATAGTCCAAGTAACACAAAAGACAAGCCAAGGTTTCTGTTTCCAAGTACAAAAGATGAGAGCATTTTATGTGTAACTCAAGTTAAGGAAAAGATACAAAGAGCATCACAAAGAGACACAAAACTGTGGATCCTGAGTCCCATCATACCTCATTTCCTTGGCTTTTCTCTTTCTTTTATATTCTCCTTCAAAAGAAAACTGCAGTTAACAATTTGATTCAGCCAGCAGAATAGGCAGAGGTAAAAAAGTCAGATGTGGATCCTGATTCAACTTCTGGATTCAAACATTTGTTTGAAGATTACTTCAAACTTACAGCAAGCTATATCAATAGATCAACTTTATACTGAAATCTTTCATTCAAATTCAGTGTTTTTTCTTCTGCTCACTTTCCCAGAAATTATTTTACCAAATAATTAGATTCGCATTAAACTTGGAATAATATGTGTACATGGTCAACATATCTTTATTAATAATACATACATCATACGGGCCAGGAACTGGTGTTGACTTCAGCACATTGAGCTAAAAAAGAAAAGAAGGGGAAGTCTCATCATCAAGGATTTCTCCTACCACCACTCTCTCCCTTTTTTGTGAAATATCAGTCAGCAATTTCTCTTCTCCCAGCCCTTCTGATAGGCGTGGAAATTTCTGCCACAATTAAGCAAATTTTCATCCTACTCCGTCATTCTTGGATTGTAGCACAACAATTATTAAATTGTGATTTATGCCAAATTTCCAGCAGGACTGAAGCTACAATTCCAGTGTGGTACACAGACACTGAATTTTAAAATATTCTAATAATTTGAATCAGCATGACTTTAAAACACACACTGAAATGAGGGTAATCATACCTATTAGGTTTGCCAGGTTAGAAAAACTAGCAGAAGTAGCGTGTACAAGGTGCATCAAGCAAGCTATAAACAGGTATTAAGAGAATGAGTCAAGGGGGAGGACAGGAAAACAGAGCACTTTTAAGGGCTCCCAAAATACTTCCCCTATATCTTATTTTATCACCAGTTTTAATTGCTCTACCTTCTAGCTGCTGCGTGCTAAAAGACAGACTCACCAATCCAAGAGAGCTGCTACTTCTCTTTTCTTGATGAAGTTCTTTGGTATTTGGTGAGTAAATAAGAGTACAGAAAGTAGCCAGAACACTGAATAGTATCTTAATTAGGGAAAGTGACACACACACACTAATGCATAAAACAGATCTTGACTTTCACCTTTAAATCCTTTAGCTGTCATGCTCTGAAAGGCAGTCACATAAGTAATTTAATAGAAAGTCCAGGTTAAAAGGATGAGGAAAATTGCATGAGTCTAGCACAAGTAATGTTGAAACTGAGACACACTGGTCCTTCCTGTAACTTATAATACTTAACTGCCACATTGATGATATAAGAACATGCTTTCAACTCCAAGGGGGGGCGGGAATACAGAGGCATACTAAGGAAATAGGACAGACTCAAGCTGAGGCCTAGATAAGATGGTATTTTTGACATTAGAAATATAAATTGTGAAGTTTTATGCAAGAAAACGAATTACAAAATCGCTGAGGTACTAAACAAAGATGCAAAAACATCTGCTGTTTTACCAAGGGCTAATTGTATCCCATCTGCAGTAAGTAATCTCCAAGGCAGTCAGTACAGAAGTGACCTACAGTTTTTATTTTGCCAGGTCTCCAAATAAGATGTATCAGGCTTTAACAGTATTTGGTCATGAAACTTCCATTACTAAAATGCCAAGAAAAAGCAAAGCCAGAATTCCTCTGAGACAGTGCAAACTGATGTCTCATTTTGCCCATGCTGGTCACTACACTGCAAGAGGTATTCTTCAGACAAAACACAACATTAACCATATTCTGATCATTCTTAGTTAAGAACATTTTGTTTCTAAAGCATTAAATAAGACAGTCCTTCTCCCAAACATATTCTAGTTCAAGTATTTGTATTTGGTCGTCTTAAGTTTCACCTAGAAGTTCTGATTCATTCTGACTTCTTTTTTTTCTGGCTAGCCTCAGTTTCTCCCATGCACAGCAGACTGCATTTCACTACAGGAGTAGACACTTTTCAGTGGCAGGTGACTCAAGACCTAAGGTATGGCCCAAGTTTGTAAAGCATTTTATCATCTTGAAAAAATGAGGTTAGAGTACATAAAAAAAAAAAACAAACCCCACGACACTACCACACACAACCCCACACAACACCAACATTTTGTAGCCTTCACATTCATCATAATAAAATACTGAAAGGGTATTACAGAGGTGGAAATATATACAGATGGATTTATAGCTAACGCCCATATGCATGAACAATCCTAGGTGTTTATTGCTGGTTTGATAGCATCTGTCACTTAGTCATTTTGTACATTTTTCAGTATTCTAGAGACTCTATAGCTTTGCTGCTCACTCTTTACAATCCTTAAAACATTGAATATAATTCTGAGTTTGCAACTGAAAGCTCAGAAATGAAAAACTACCTCTTTCATATTTTACAAATCATTTGCAGAAGAAAGATCAACAGTTAACACTAAAAAGTGTTTGCAAGACAAATAGCTCTTGCAAGATATCTTGGGGCTTTTGTGTGCAAATAAGACAAATATGAAACATGAATGACAAAGGACCTAAATACATAGGTGAGTTTTAATAATAGATGTGGTACAGTTAAGCAATAAAGATCTACCATTGTAATTCCTCACGTTTGCCTTCTTACTCAAGCATGTTTCCTTTAATCAAGATGTGCACAATAAAAACAAACACCCTGTTCCTATCACACCAGAAGTAGTATCCACATAAGGTTTTCTGCTGCCATGTGTCACATGAAGTGATGTTTTGACCAGAAATCTTAGCCGTATTGAAAGGAAAAGATATGCTTCTGCCAAAGTTGTTTTGCTTGACAAGTCAGTATTTTTCAACCACAAAGTTTTCTCAGAAAGCTCTTGAAATTGCATTGACTTCAGATGATTTCTTCCTATTAAATAATTAGCTTACTGTTAGTTTCACTTAACACTCAAGCTGAGAATCCAACTGATACTTTCTCTGATTTTAAAATCACTCTCAAGAATTTTTCCAATTTCTGGGAACATATCTTCAGTAGGGATTGAACAACATTCAGTCTACAGACCAATTATCAGTGCTTTTGGGGGATGGATTCCTGCTCACAGGATAACTGGGACATACAGTATTTCTGGCACTTGAGGACATGAGCAAACTATTGCAGAATCCATAAAACACGACACTGCTGCATAAAAAGTAAAATGAGTTGTAAGAAAGGATCTGCTCCTTACCAATTCACTTACACTGTAATGCAAGAGGGCATACTAATTAGGGCAGTGAAAGAATCCACCTCTGTGACTTGCACAGTGTCCTGGAGAACCTCCTCAGTCACATGCCTGCTTGCTCCACCCTGTTCCACAGAATCTCCTGTGTTAAGAAAAATGAAAGATCTACATCTATGATCTTATATGGTAGAACACAAGCAGTAAGCTATTAAATTGATTTTATGAAACATTAAATATGAGGAATATACAACTATTTAATTGATTGACTAGAAGTGCAGAGAGAATGTCTACTGAATATTTCTTCATCTCAAGGAAGCAAAGAGCTTCCACATCCTGTCTTTTGGGACAACAACAGGAGATTTTATCGTATATTTTGCTTAGTTTTCAATGTACCTGTCTTATATGTCAAACAACACTGTAAGGAATACATAAACTTTTACCCTTAGGCATTGAATAAGGGCTAGACAGGAAACTTTCTTAACCACATTTTAAACAATAAACTATCCCATTACTTCCTCTTGGAGACTTACCAAACATTTGTAAGTTTACTATTTTCCTATTAAGTTACCCAACTAAAAGACAGTTTCACCCAGCCAGTGTGAGCTTATGATCCCCTAGCTCAAAGATATTTCCCCTCTCCCCTCTGTATGAAAGTTTATATGAAAACATGCACACCAGCAAGCTGTAGTTCTTTGCTATTACAATCTCACCAGTTGCAACTGGAAAAAAATATCAATAACTACTCCCAATGCTTCCTTTTTACCTTCCCTAAACTATAATAAATAAATGAGAGCTGATGCAAACATTTTAAGAATTTAAGAAACAGTGGTACAGTATCAGCCCATGCTGCTCAAGAAGGGGGCCTTTATTACAGTATTTTCTCAGTTTGCCATCCAAAGTTTTGCTATTTCTCACAGGAAGAAATATAGCAAAGTATTCTTATACATGCTTAAAAAGAAAACTCAAGTAAAGGAGTTTTACATTATTTTTTTTCCCATTCATATCAGACAGAAGGTAACAGCTGCCAATCACAGAATAAAAAGCCAAAGCAGTTGCAACTCCTGCTGGTACTGAAATATGTCCCACGTGACAAATAATTGATTCTGAAGCAAAGATACAAACAAGTCATACACATTAAAAATGAAAAAAAACATTTCTTATCTGTATGAAATATCCCTCATTTCTGTAGCAGCTGGAATGCAACCAAAGTTTAACAAAAGAATAGCCCCTTGAGACATGGACTCACTGAATTGATTTCTGAGTACTGTCAAAAATATTATGAGATACAAGCCAGACACTAAATCTCCACCATTAAGAGATTTAATTATTTTCTTGAATGGGATATTTCTTGACATGGTGGGCAAGGGAATATACTGCCATCAAGAAGGAAACATAATTAATCATGCAACAAGTAACATGCCCTTTCCATTATGTGTTCATCATTGTGCACTTGAGATGCTATATTACAACCTACTTGTATTTCTCATTTGGTTTCTCAACTGCTCTTCAGGTTTCTCTCCTCTCTTACCTTTCTTTGGAAGGTGAAAGCTATGAAGATGATCATCATTTAAAATTGCTTCTACACTAGCCTTAGCTGATCAAAAAAAAAACTAGACCCTTTTCGGCCAGAGAGATTATTTGTTATCTCAATTTTCCAGATAATTTCACTATCATCTGTAGCATTAGCACAAGCAGGTTGGTCTGCAGTGAAGATTAGAGAAACATCTGTATGAAGTTGCAGAAATTTGACAAATGTAGCTAAGGTACAAACCTTACATTGTGACATCTTTGGTCTTGGTGCACTTATTGCAAGGTCAGCCTTTCACTCTCAACAGTTCCATCCATCAAAACTAACACGTTGCAGATTGAATCAACTGATAAGAGGCCAGAGTGCAAGATGCAGAGTAATAGCTCTCCCACGTCAAGGTTATAGCTTTTGACTTTCACTGCACAGCAGGCCAAATCTAATAGTCACATGTGAGTTTTAAGAATCATTCAACAGACTTCATCATAAGAAACATAAAAGACTACACTGAATAACTAAGAGGTCCTCTTATTTCCTGATGTATAGTAACTGTGGTAGCAGACATTTCTCAGGAAGTTTGTACACTCATAAATTACTCAGATAATAGAAAAGTCTGAGGAAAAAAAAAAGCTCTTGAACAAAATTCTGAATCTTCGAAACTTGCAGGGCTTATTAGAATAGGGAAATTAAATGTTGTCTTTTATATTGTATTTAACTGTATTTTTACAATGGGTAGGTAGGGGTGACAGAATAAAAGTGTGCATGAGAACAGGCATAATGATGCAAATGAAGAAACTGCCCTTCCTTTGCAGGAACTGTAATACAGCCAGAAGGGGAGCTCAAACTTGGCATAAACTTTTGAAAACAGAGGCAGACTGCTGATGACAGATGACACCTATGATCAAATTCTGTACTGCAGCTATTTATGACAATAAAAAGCCTTAGCCAAATTCATCCCAGCTGTAACTTGTCTGACCACATCGCACAGGAACAAATTTTGGCACCTGAATTTCAGCTTTTTCCTAATTATAGTGCTTTGTATCAGCAGTGGGAAGTATATATACCGACATCAGAGCAAATTCACATCAGTTCAGCTTCTCTTCTGAATACAGCTGGTCAGTATTCGAGATGTGTACAGTGCAATAGTGTAAAGTTCAGATGCTTTGCCAAACGCTTCAAATCAGTGTCAGAGTATAACGTGACCAGCAAGCACCGCTCTCACTGTTGTCACTCTCACTAATGCAGTATGTTCAGTGCCCAAGCACAAAACCATGAACAAGAAAGCCAATGCAAAGCACCCTTTAGAAGACCAGTTCATGTTAAAGGCACGCCTGTAGACTTACTGAGCAGCAGTTTGAATAATCACAAGTTAAAGTTTGGTTTCTACTGACAACACTCAAGGAAAATAGTAAAGCCTTTAAGAATCACACCTTTAGTTCTCCAGTCAGCTCTGCCCTGGGCAGCAACTTGCAACTGATACCACAGAGTTATTGCTAGCAACTGGCTAACAGTGTGCCATCACAAAAACTGCCACAGCACGAGAGAAATTTAGAGTTAGTGAGTACCATAAACAAAAAGAATCCCACAGCATATGATAGCTGGGAGACAGAATGCAGGAATATTCTACCAAAAAAAAAAAAAAATTAAATCTTATCTTGCACCTTCTATGCTTCCTGACATGTAAGATGCAATACAGGGATTCTTCTCCATTCAATGGGTTGTGCTCTTTTGATGAGCAAAGTACACAAATTGTCATTTATCACATTGCTTGCAGGTCTAAACATTATGATAATGCATAAGTTAAAAATTACGATTCATTGTAGAAGCACACAACAGAAGAGTATATTTTGTCTGGAAGTCTTTTCAGAACATGTATTTTAATCAGTAGCCAGGGCAACTGGAGAGGGGGAAAAAAAAAAAAAAGGAAACTCATGATAAAGAGTCTTGTGTTTAAGCACAAGACATTTTCAAATTTTCCCAAGAGGGAAAATTCAATCTGAAAGCATTCTGAACAACGCAGGCAGGAATTCATCACCTGCTGGCTGGCATTTTGTGTCACAGCATTTTCTGATTTCCTTCTCTACTTCAGTTGTAATAAACAGCTATTACCATAAGTAAAATCATGTTTGTAAAGCTTTAGCATTGCAGATGATCAGTTTCTCAGACAAAAGATGTTCTTTATATGAGAGAGGCAGCAGAGTTAAGTAAACTACACAGTGGGCTGGGAAGATTATTAGTTACTGCTTCACATAGTTTTGAAGACTTAGTGTTAGACCCAACAAAATATTCTACTAAGTAGGAAACACTGCAGAAAATTTGAGCAAATCAACAGCTCTGCTCCTAAACACTTGTTATGATTCTATTGCCTCAATAAGAATTGCAATTTTCACAGCAATTTCTATTCTCTTTTCTATACTATACCTTTTTCTGCCTTCTGCAGCTTACTACAGCACAACATAAATGGCCTGATATTTTGTGCCTAAAACAGGCAAGCATACCTCAGCAATGGGACACAACTGCCAGCTAAAAGTGAACCTGAGCAAGGGATAGAGTATTCCCAAGATCTTTCCTTTACATCTCATTCATATTGACCTTTGGGCCTTGCACTTATTTTGGGACAGGTTTTAAGATACTGGGCAAAGAGAAAAAGCAGTGGGCTAGCTTGAGACACAGCCTGCAATTTCATTGAATGCTCATTTAAAGAACACATAGTAGCAATCATCTCTGGCTTTTCCAGAGACCATACACAACTGAAAACTCTCAAAGTTTAACTTTGCATAAATAGTTCTTGCTCCTGAAGCAAGGCTTGGGATGCTGCCACATCTGAGAAATTATTACATGGCATCTGCAAGGATGTTGCATCTTCTTTTCACTGTCTATTATGTAACTCCACTGACTGAATCTATTGTCCAATTTATAAATGCCCCTTCATTTTTACAATTAATAAAGTTGAAAAGTCTACTTAACAGTTCATAAGTCCTTGTAAATGCATCTTCTTGATGCCTATCCCTCCTTAAAGACTGTTGCTTGATAGAGGCAAATCAGAAAGGCTTGTGCCTCAGACAACATGCTTCAAAGATCAGTGGAGCTGTTTATAGACATTATGACTGAGCATCAGTCAAACACCTTAGGAACTACAGCTGTTAAGCATGTTTAAAACATTTTCTGAAACTAATAGGCCCTCTTTTGGGCACATTTTAGGAGAGTTTTCCAATACAGAAAACCTTTCTATTAGTTGCTGAGAGGAATCTTTCCAGCTCAAAGTACAGCTGCAGACTCTCCTGCTCTACGTTGTAGTCTCAGACATATTCTGGAAAACACCTGGAGAGATGTGCTGTGATACTAAATGCAGGCTTGTACTTAACTACAAGTATTCATTTCAAGTAGGTCGCATCCAAATGAGCTGAGCTGCTGCCACCAGCGTGAGCTCAGCATTTTTGAGGATGAAATTTACACTGTCAGTAAAAAGATCCTTGCTTTAAAAGAAAGCCAAATAATAAAGTAGCATTTTGCACTAAGGTCCACATCCAAAATTTACAATCAACACTTGAAATTTCTGGCCCGAAGTCAGGAATAATGGGGTTGAAATAAAGGTTGTTTATATCTTTTCATGGCTGCCTTAGACCCCATTCCAATCCCCTTCTTCTGTACCAACAGAACAAAATTTAGTTCAAAAATTTCAGTGTTGTTGCACGAGCTATATACTGAGGACTGTGGAGAAAAATACAGAAAATAAGCATTTTCTGCTTCCTATTAAGAACTATATTTATTCATTAGACATAAGTATTTGTAATATGGAAATGAGTGGAATTAGGACATGAGAAGCCAAGAAAGTGGGTTAACACCACAGATAGAAAATGCCAGACATATCGTAACCTAAGCCTCCATTTACTTTGTAATTCAAGCAGTCTGAACTACAAACATATAAATCAAGTTTTAGAGGGGAAAACTATCTACAGAAAATGTAACTCTGGAGTGTTCAGAGAAGACAGATTAATCACAGAGACTGTATTTAACTGATTAGTCACTCACATTGCAGGAAACCTTTACTTGCTGGCTCACTGTTTCAAGGTAATGGAGTCTCATCTCCCTTTACAACATAAATGACTTAATGACTTAAGTCACTTAAACTGATTGAGATTTGGCTTCTTATAGCAGAGGTAATCCAAGACACTTGACGCAGCACTCGCAGTCTTGTGATATATTCTGCTACCCTTGCAGAATGGCAACAGCAGCTAAGCATAGTGCAGAAACAGACCCGCAAAAGCACAAAGTGCAGCACCATGTCCTGAGCAAGCATCAGCATCACCAGCTGAAAGTAAACCTAGCGACACAAAAGTCCAGGGGAAAACATGAAAGCTTCAAACTCTGTATAAAACAACTCCTCCACCTCCTCTCATGGTCAGAGAACAAAGAGCTTTCCCAGAGTTCCCGTGTTTATGGAAGGCAGTTGCTGTGGTTTGAGAGGTCAGTCTGTTTGCTTCAGCTGGGCTTTACATGGTGATCTGTGAAGATATGCCATGGCATGTCTCATACAGCAGTTCCCACTGGGGCATGAGAAGTATCACACTGGGTGCCTCAAAACATTTACCAAGTTCATTATTTCCTGAATTTTGTTATTTAAACCATCCCTTATTAGCTGCAAAAAAGCATATGGGACCCAGCCATAATGAAGCCATTCAGTATTTTTAGCTATTTAATTTTGGATCAGCATATCATCTGGAGCAATCACCCTTCACATTTCACTTTAATTGGGCTATCTGGAACAGAAGGGTTGAGAAAGCCGCACATATTCCATTTCCAAGCAGTATGTTCAACTGGCTTATGAAAGGTTAAAATCAAGAATAAGAAAATAGCTTTATTCCCCCAGGAGTAATGTCAGTTGATCAGTTTAAACACAGATGTTTTAAACTCCACACCTAATAAAGAGTATACAAAGGTTCCAGAGGTCTTCATGAACAAGGGAAATGCCTTCCCTTGAAAGTAGATTCTTATTATAATGTCTTTTACTATGCAAGTATCTGACAAAGAAATTATTAAATCTAAGACAGTGAGTGGTCTGCTTGGGATGCAACACTGATAGAGCTCTAGTTGATGATACCGTGCAATTTGTTACCAATAGAGAACACTCAGTATTCTCAGAATGCAAATGTTTACATAGCCAGACAATCAACTGATCAGTTCCAAACAGACTGAAAGATTAACGGCTGCATATTCTTATCCAGGCCTCTGAATGTCTCAAGGGAAATAAAGACACATTGCAATGCCCAGCTCCCAAGCATCACCTAAAATAAGCAGGCCCAATGGTTTTTTTTTTTGAAGTGACAAAACTTGAAAGCTGTTTTTTCCCCTTCAAGAGCTTATCACAACAGTCCAAATCACTATATAATACTGAGCAAATATTTGCACATGAATAAATCGCAAAGAATTCATCAGCTGAATTTCCTTAAACTAGTCCTTAGTTTGAGAACAGCAGTATAGGGCTCTGTGTTAACGATCCAAGCTACCACAGTAATGCAGTACTTCATCTTTCCTAGTTCATTTTCAGATGATTGCCTTTATTAGTAAGTAAGGAAATTTCTGGGTGTGAAACAACCTAGCATGTCTTAGATACTCATCTTGGAAAACAGTGAACCTTGGATCCGTTTTTAAGAGAACTGGTAACTGTAATTCAAGAACTTTGCAAGATGTTACAAAAGAATTCCTAAATAGGGTTCATATTTGATGACATTTTATAGCAACATCCTTGGAGAATTTGACAGGCTGCCCAGCAGGTCCCCACAAAAAGTCCTTCATTCTCCTGTACTGTGGGATTCTGTGTTTACAGGTAAGAAGTAATATTTAATGAAGGGAGAGAGAAGAAACGGAAAAGTTAATTGGAATTAGATGTTACATATTAGGCTAATCACAGCCAAAGATGGAAACAGACATGTTAGTCTTGAAATTGCATTTCTGGTAAAATAAAGCTGATATTGAACAGATAATATTCTCTCTTATCTCTGCACTCTGTTTTTATATCTTACCCACATTCCTCAAGGGTTTGATTCTAGAAAGGCTTAAAAGAGTAAATATCTGGGAGCCATATCAGGTTCCAAACACATAATCATGTAGTTCAGCCAGGGCGACATACCAGGACTCAGCACTTAGAGCAATTGCAGCAGGTAGGGACAAGTGTAATTCTGAGTATCAGTATAAACAGCTCTCTCTCACCTTGCCATGGTCATTTCTGAGTGCTGAATCTTCAGCATAATTACAACTTACATTGTCAAGGATGAACAAGGCTGTACTGACAGTCCCAAGCACTTAGAAACCATGACTAGTTTTATCACAACATGATGAAGACCTTCATTTGCCCTATGAGCGTGGCAGGCAGTATGTCGGGTATTTATCATTTTCTGTTGGCTAGACTCCTCTAAGACTGAATCTCACAAACCCCTCAGAAGATAGAGACTGTGCCACCTCCCAGGAGCACAAGCCTGCTGGGGAAGCTCTGGGCACACAAAGAGAAATTTGCTTCTCAGCACAGGGCTGGCAGCCTGCACTGCTTTGGTAGCAAATCCTGGAAACTTGGTCAAGTTTCATGGGTGACAGAAGAAATTTTCTGGGGACAGAAAGGACTGTTCCAGGTTTCCTCCAGCTACAAAGGCCATGAAATGAAGGACCAAGACATCTAGGTTTGGCTGAGGCAGCAGCTTGCACCGTTGTAGTTTACACTGTACCTCACACTGATTCCCAATAACCACATGTAATCCCATCAGCTTCTCACTGTTAATTCTTGGGTTTTGAGAACCTGGAAGGTGAGAAGCAGCATGAGTTCCCTCAACTCACTCATAAGGTGTCCTCTCAAGTAGGATGGATGGGATACACTTGGCCGTGTCCTGTTCATACACTGAAACAGACAAATCCAGTGCACCCTTCTAGAAATGGCAGCACCACAAAGGCATTGCTGGTCACATGAACAACCGAGCCCACACTATCCTGAGCTAAGCAAGCCAAAACACTACATGGAATGTACCAGAGAAGCTAGAAACAGGTTTTTGTTGTTGCTGAAATGGATTTGACATTACTTCCCAAGAAAACACTGTTTAACAATGGATCCTGTATGCTCATCATCTTTGTTCACCCCATAAATACTCTCATTAGATAAATTAATATCTCTAAGGCATTTCGGCAAACAGAAGGCTTTTTGAAAATGCTAAGCAGCAGTCTCCGTATGTGTAATTTAGGTCTGTGTTTGACATGAAACTAAGAACAAAGCATGGTTTGACAAGGTCAGAAGAGAATGCTGAGTACAGCAGTTTGCAAGAGAAATCTGGCCACGACAACATGACTATGCTGATGTACTAGCAAAGGCATCCCTCCAAGAACCCTCTAATACCCTGCTTAGTATTTAATAAAACCTATTCATACAATCACTTTGACTTCCAATATACTTTGTCTTGTACTTCACTGGGTCATTATTCTTTGTGAACATGTTGTCAGTATTTAATTTAACTAAGTTTGCATCCATGGCGATGGTTAAGAGTAGACTAGAAAGGAATTTAGTCATAGACCACTAGCTCAGTAACAAAAAAAATACAGCAGCCCGTTAATGAAGTGAGAGGAGGTGAACAGAAGCTAGAATGCTGACAAAAGAGTGGAGAGTTGTAATTACAGCTCCGAGGGAGAGCAGAGAAGTACAGGAAGCTGACAAACTCCAGTGTCACGGTTTAGGGTCAGGGCGGCCCCTTAAACCTATAACAGACACTCTCTATTAACCCCCCTCCCTCCCCACAGGTCAAGAGAAAAGGAATAAGGGAGAGAGACTTAGTGATTAGAAAAGGAAACTAGAACAGCTTTAATGATG
>JAAGNO010026139.1:0-10574 GCA_033439905.1 Ceryle rudis
GCTGAACTCTGACCTTTGAAGATGGAGAATAATTTGGCTTCGTTAGCCTCCCATTCCCCTCCCCGCCTCCGCCCCAAGCGGTCTCTCGAGCCAGGCTGGAATGTGCGTGGTAGGGACAGAACCAATCCCATTAGCACAAGGAGATTGTTTTTCGTTTGGTTTTGTTTTTGTTGAATCACCCATGGCTCCACTTCTTTGGGGTAGGTCATAGGAAGGAGGACGGGGAGAGAAAACCCATGGATGTGTTTTCCCAGTTGTCCATCCACAGCATGGGCGCTCCCCTGCCAGCCAAGCTGCCCGGTTTCAGCAGAACTGTGAGGTTTCCACCTTTGAAGGCCATGTGAAGTTTGCTGCTGGCTCCAGGATGGTGCCCAATGTGGTTCAAAGGAGCACTGTTAAGGGCAAAGGCTCAGCTCCCACACATGGGGTTGGGAAGGTGCTGCAAGCCAGCAGCAGTTGGAACAGGGGGTCCAACTCCCCACCTCGCATCCGCTTCCTGTCTCCATCTCTGGATGGAGACTTACCTCCATTGGGGTTAGAGCTGAATGTACAGCTCCTTGTGTTGTCAGGACAGACCCGGATTGCAGCCATGTGCTAGTAGGACCCAGGCTAGGGCCATAGACAAGCAGCTGGAGCAGCTAGAAAATATCCTTACCCCAGCCAAGATAGGAGCCCAGGCTCTTTTTTCATCTTCAAAAGCCCTTCTCTGTCAGGGCCCAAAACCGCTGTTTCACCCTAATTGGGCTTTCTCAAGGAACAGCCCTCATTGCTCCAACATGAGACGAAGATAAGAAACCTTCCCCAGGCTGCTTTGCATCCAGCAGCATCCAGTATGTGAGTGGAAAGTGGCAAAGGGGAGCAATGGGTGCAGCCCCAGGTGAACCGAAACTGTGTCCATTCCAAATCTGAAGAATCGGTCATAAATCATGAAATCATGAGGTTTGGCATATGTGGACTTCTCCAAGTCCTTCCTCATTCTGCTGTCCCAGTCCTGGCCTTTCTTCCCTATGTGGCATCCCTGCACCATAGACCACAATGCTCTTCCCAAGCAGACAACCCAGCAAGACACAGCACAGGGCTCTGGGCACCCAGCAGTGGGACAAGGAGCTACACGCACTCCCGCAGTCATCCTTCCATGGGAGAGCACAATGAGAAATTGGGGTGAACAACATCACTGGGAGCAGATGGCAAGAGGGGAGGGAAATCCCTGCACAAATGGATTCACCATGTGGCCAGCTCCTTGTCTGGAGTGTGGGAGCAGTGGTGTAGCCAGGCCAGGACTTGGCATCTGAGATTTGCTGGTGGGGAGAAAGGAGGGGGCTTTTTCCAGAGAAGAGAACAGCAGCCACAGAACGAGAGGCTGCCAACCCCAACTGCAGACAGCAAGACCCCCACAAGCCTTGGCACCCACTGCTGGCACAGAGTCTGAGTGACAGTATCTCACAAGATAGAATCATAGAATCGGTTTGGTTGGGAGAGACCTTTATGTTCAAGTCCAACCGTTCCCCCAGCACTGCCAGGGCACCACTAACCCCTGTCCCTCAGCACCACAGCTCCATGGGGGGCTTGGAAACCCCTCCAGGGATCACGGGGACTCCCCCCCTGCCCTGGGCAGCCTGGGCCAGGCCTGGACAACCCTGGAGGGGAAGACATTTTTCCTCAGGTCCAACCTAAACCTACCTTGGCACAACTGGAGGCCGTTTCCTCGTCCCATCACTTGTTACTTGGGAGGCAAGTATGGATGCACAGATGTTCACCACAAGGACATGGCCTGCCATGGGCTCATGGTTCCCCATGCCCCTGTCCCTGGTCATGGGCTGGAGGGTGTGATTCCACAGTGAGCTGTTTTGCCCATTGGTAACAGGGCCACACACCATGAATTCTGTTTCCCCCGTTGAAAAAGTAAAAGAGGGAGTGAAAAGGAAAAGGCATCCCATGGAAAACACCCTGGCTGCCTGCTGGGGGGAGTGGAACCAGCTGATTTCATGCATCTCTTTCTTGTTAGAGTGGGATCCTTCCTCACCTGCTCCTGGGCACGGTTTCCTGCACCCCGAGCCAGCAACAAGGAATCTGATTCCAGTTTAAAGGCGAGGAGCTTGTCCACGGTTTGTAGCCCAGCTCCCATCCCAGTAGGGGACCCGCTTGGAGCTGTTGCCCATGGCGGGTAGGGTTTGTCAGCTGTCCATACCCATCTTGTGCCTTGCCAACCTCCCTCTGCACTAGCCCATGACAGAGGAATGCAGAGCCCCCGGTGCTGGGGGGTCTCAACCCTGGGCAGCACCATCCTGGGGTTTCCCTGTTTGCTCCTGCTTACACCCAACCACTGCTCTGTCATCGCAGAGTGTCTGGGGGCCAGCCACCACCAGCACCTCACCTAGCCTGGAAAGGGGCTCAGCACTGATGGCCTGGGCTATGTATGGAAAATTCCAGAGAAAGACTCCTCCTGACACCCCATCCAGGGAGTGCACTGCAGCTTGGCCCTGGCTGGGGGGCTCTTACCGCTGGGTCAGCAGCTTGCACCTACCCCAAGGGCTGCTCAGCCCTAGGTTCCCATCTCTCAGATCTTCCTTCTTGTCCTGCCAGACCCTGACACCCACCCTGGGACCTCAAGGCACCCAGCTGGCTGCTGAGGACAGTGTGTGAGCCTTCAAATCCTATCGCCCTGGTAATGTGGCCATGGCACACACTCTGCCACCCCTGCTAGCCCCAGGGCTTCCCAGAGCACTCCCCACACGGCTCCCTGCAGCAAGCAGACCCCCCCATCCTTCTGCCTTCCATTTAGTGAGCAAAGCCCAACCCGCAGAACACAGCATTGCTTGGCATGGCTGCGCTGCATGGGGGTGACACTGCACCCCCAGTTTAGGGACAGGCAGGGACCCTGTTCTGGTGGCAGAGGCTGAGGGCAGGCAGCAGACCAGGCTCTGCATCCCCTTTGAAGATCGTTCTTTTGCTGTGACTTGTGTTGAGCACCCCGTCATCCATCCACAGACCTCCCAGGGGTCAGGAAGAACCTCCCCATCCTTGGCTCTGCAGCCCAGAGAAAACAAGCAGCTGAGGCCAGCCCCAGCCCCGGCTCCTCAGGGGCCCTGTGTCACTGCTGGCTCCGAGGACGGGACCCCGCTGAGCTACTGAAGTGCTAAAAACGAGTCTCCAGGACCTTATGTGAGTTTTTGTGTCATGCTTGGCATGGGGAGAGCTCGGCTGTGGTGTGGACGCGGGCACTGCGCCAGGAAAAACACACGCTGCGGGGGAAAGGTGGGTCCCAGCCCTCGAGCCCAGGCGGCCGTGGTGCATTATGCTGACGTGTCACACACGTGCATGGCCTGATTTACGTGTTCCCTCTTCAAAACGGGCGCCCGGGTGTCAGCAGGTGATTTTCAGAGGGAAAAGCTCTTGTTTCCTCAGCCTTCTTTGTATGTGTGAGCGCGAGGACACAGTCCTCCCCACTGCCATGTCTCAGCCTCTTCCTCCTCAACACTGATGGGTGGACATGTTGGGGTGCACAGTTTCCTGCCCACTCAGCACCCACTGAGCCCACCCACCCCATGGAACAGTTTCCCAGGGAACACAGTACCACGTTTGGTGCTCGATGCTGAATCTCTAAATCCGCCAGATCTGCCAGCTTGCAGCATGCAGCAGAGAGGAGCATTGCTCCGTGTCCATGTGAAACAGCCCAGGCAGGGCATTTCTCTCCAGTTCACTAGAGGTTTCATCCTGGTTCAGCTTGCAGAGGTGTGAAGGCAAGCTGGGAACAGCCCTGCACCCTCTCACTGGCGCCACACGGGTGCTCAAATTTGCTTCCCGGGTGGTGATTGGCACACTCTGAAGCCACCAACTCACCCGAGTCTGGTACAAACTTTTTATTTCCCTTCACCCACACTGCCCAGCCAGCTTGGGGCTGAGTTTGCCCTTTGGAAGTGAAGACAGGCAGGGCTGCATGGCCACCCTCTCCTCCAAGCTCACAGCCCAGCCCGGTTGCACCTGGGGGACAGGGAGAGATGCTGTGGCTGGGACAATACCACAGACTCCACTGAGCTTTACACTGAGCCAAGAGACCAAAAAGCAACAACAAAAAGCATAC
Organism: Ceryle rudis; assembly: GCA_033439905.1. Lineage (NCBI taxonomy): Eukaryota > Metazoa > Chordata > Aves > Coraciiformes > Cerylidae > Ceryle > Ceryle rudis. The sequence goes on from JAAGNO010026139.1 coordinate 4,082, forward strand.
CCCAAAACAGACATGAGACACCCCCTCCCCAACCCAGTTCCCCAAACCCAGGTATGTTGCATGGGTGAAAGTGATATGGAGCAGCACAAAACCATCAGGCATGAGGACAAGAGCCCCAGCCCCACCATGCCATGACCCCTCTGAGACTGCCCAGTGCCAAAGAGTGGCAGGCACATGGAGAGAGACTAAAAACCCAAGAGCAGGGAGTTGTGGGTAATAATCTGTACAGACGTGTTAGGGACTGCCGCTGCCAAGCCGTACCTCCTGAGCGCAGGTAGGGCCCCACAGGGCACTGTGGGCTGAGGAACCACATGCTGGTGCAAATCAAACCACAAAACAATGCACAAAGTCAAGTGATGGATAACAGCAGGGAGATGCCCTTGCTCGCACCGAGCTTGCCTGTGGGAGCAAAGCCCTGTGGAGCAGAGGGAGGGAGGGGACCCCTCCACACCAAGGGGCAGTGCTGGGGTGAGCCAAAGGGGACCCTGCTTGGCGGGAGACCCCAGGGCTGGCCACCCAGTTCCAGGTCAGTGCTGCAAGCCTGGTGACTGGGAGGCTGGCTGACACTAGGTCCTGCCATCAGCTACAACCCCACAGGCTGAGCCATTCCCAGCATCGCACAGCGATGCTGAGCCCAGGATGGAGGCATCCTGGCAACTCCCACCTCCTGCTCCGAAGTGCTGCAGCAGCATGAGGTAGGAAAACACTGCCTCATCCCCTGCTCAGTCCCACCAGCAACCCATCAGCACTGGGGCCAGTCGCTCCAAAGGCATCAAGAAGCAGGGAGGGGAAGGAGCCATCCCAGGGCCCCTCCGCAGCTCTGGGAAGGGGCCGGCTGGGTCCTTGCGTGGGCACAGAGGCAGCAAGATCCGCTCCTCTCCCTGGCTGCCAATGCCAAATCCATTCGCCACGTTTCGGCTCCCCAAGGCAATCGGCTCCGGCCAGCGGAAGGGAGTTCCCAGGGCCAGAGACGGTGCCTTGGAGGCTCAGCCCAAGGTGGGAGGCTGGGGATGTGCTGAGCCAAAGCCCAGAATGCTGCAGACACTCTCCATCCCCCACCACAGCCGGTTCCCTCCTGCCCAGCGCTGGACCCATGCCCAGAGGGCTGCGGGGCCCTGGGGGCTCCATTTGGGAGGAGACAAACCACCCTGCTACAAGGATGGGCTCCCCCCGGCTGCTCTGGCAGCTCCTCTCTTGTCTCTTGAGTGCTGGAAACCAGGATCCCAGCAAACAGCACATCTACAGAGGAGGCAAAGACACTGCCCGGCTGCTGGGAGCCTCCTCCACAGCGACCATCCCTGGGGAGGAGAGCAGGACAGATTGTACACCCGGTCCCTCCTGTGCCTGAGTCAGAGATGCCCTTCCAGGAGACGGGGACATGGGACAGCAGAGTGGGACTGGGGACAGTGCTGTGGGGGCAGTGAGAGAGAGGTGGAATGGAGGTGATGGGAAGGGGTGGGAGCACTACAGGACAGTCTTGTTGAGGTCGACTTTTAGGGGCAGCGGCCCCGCGTCCTTGCTGCCATGCGTGGGGCACAGGGTGACAGCAATGACGGGTGGCAGGGGGAAGGCGCCAGGGCCATCCAGGTCCTCCAGGTATTCCTTGTCCCCGTTGATGCTCAGAGGCTGGAAGAGAGGCAGAGGGGACCATGCAGCCCCAGAGCAGGGGACAGGACCCCTTTGTCCCCAGACCAGAAACACCATGGGCCTGGCGGGGGACATATTGCACAGCACAAACATGCCAGTGAGCCCACACAGTGACCAAGAACCACCAGTGCCGTACAGCCATGTCTCAACCCCACAAGGCTCATCCAGCTGTGATGGGGAGACCCAAGGTGTCAGAGACCCCTGTAGAACCCTCCCTGGGCTGCGTTGAGCCGCTCACCCTGTACCTGGGTCTTGACGCGCTGCTCAGGGGCAGTCACCAAACTGGCACAGCTCAGCCACAGCATCACCATGATGGAGAGGAAAAGGCAGGCAGCCAGGATCCAGCGAGGAAGGCCAGAGCGCCTGTAACACCCCCACCAACCCCCACCAAAGAAAAACGATGAGATTATGGCAGGGCACAGGGTGGGAATTGGTGGGGGGAGCATCTGCTCCATTGTGTCCGGGTCTCCCCAGGCCCCTGCGCAGCCCTGCTGCACCTACTTGGACATACAACCGAGGAAGTCGTGCTCTGGCTGCTGGGGGTCCGGGTGCTGCGCCTTGGCTTTGCTCTGCAGCTCCTTCCTGTGGTGCTTCTCCCACTTTGTGTGGGGGCCTGGCAGGGGAGAGGCAACTCTGAGCCCAAGCACCTACTATGGGCACACCTGCCCTGCTCCCCATTCCCTTGCAGAACATGCTCAGATGCCAGGGTGCTGGGGGGCCTCTCTCCCTCCAGGAACCTGCTGCTTCTTGGAGTGGGTCCTAAGTCTGGACTCACCCCTTGTGCATGGGTGCAGCATATGTGGGAAGCTAATCAGAGCCCAGAAGCAAGTAATTTGTTCAGTTCTGGAGAAATCAGCTGAGAACCAAGAGGGCTCAGAGACTCCTGGACCCTCCCACTGGCAGCCTGGACCTCCCCGCACCTGTGTGGGGCTGGGGTACACGGGTGCTGGACCTCAATCCTGGCTGCGCCGGCTGGGTCTCCAGTGCCTCAGGTACTGGGTACTCCATCTCAGGCTGGGACTGGCAGGGAAAAAGTAAGAAAGCAGTGAGTGAGGGGGTCCCTGCCCCTCTCGGCGTTCAGCAGAGGGGACGTGGGACACCCCCACCTGAAACACCACAACTTTGCCATCATCTGCCTGCAGGTAGAAGGTCCAGGTGGAGGAGATGAAGTTCTGGGCAGAGCTGACAATGTCATTGCAGAAGGTGGAGACCAAATTGAACACAGAGAATGACGGTGCCTTCAGCTCCAGGCTCTGCAAAGGAGCAGAGACAATATGTCACCGCCATCCCCTCATCACCTGCCCCAACAGACAATGTCCCACCTCGAGGACATGGCCAGGTTGAAGTGGGAGCTCAGGTCTGAGGCTCAGCCTGCTTCTCCCATGGATGAGGATATGTAGAACCTGTGGTCCAGCCCTGGGAATGTCACCGAGCCTGGGGCTGTGGTCCCTAGGGCCATCACCCAGTCCCTCAGAAGCTCCACACTCACACCAGCTTTTTAAACAATAGGAGTAAGTGGCTGAGATGCCGAGGGCGTTTCTCTCCTGGCAGCCTCTCCATGCCCTGGATTCTTGGCTGTCTCGGCAGTTTGTTATTTTTAAAGCATCCCTGCTGGAATCCGCTTGGCTGCTCCCTGCCACTGGCTTCGAACATTTTCCGACAGGCCCTTGCACGGTCAAACCAGCAAACAGGAAATAAATAGGTCAGATTCTGTATCTAATTATTATGCTAAATCTGCTTTGCCTGCTTGTCTGGGAACCTGAAGGAAAAATGCTTTGGGTGGATGAAGGGGGTGATGGCCCCCCCCATCAGTCAGTTGCTCCCTGATGCTCATCCTGGACCTCAGCGAGGGGCTTGGAAATGGGATCAGACACCAGGAAGGTCTTAAAAACAGGCCACAAAGCAGTTTTTTTGAAGGAGCTGCAGCTTTTTACAGTACAAATTCATCTTTGTCTGCACACGTACAAAGCCAAAAGCCTCTATTTTGGGCCAAAGTCTAATTTAATTAGTTGGGCAAAAGCTGAATTAATTAAACATAGGAATAAAAAGCATTGCTAATTGCTGGGAAGGGTAACAGGTCAAAACTAGGGGAATCTGCAACAATCAACAGTCAGAACTTTTCACCATGAGAATTCAACATAACTGCCCTGCCTGCTCCAAATCTGTGGCAGCACGAGTTGAGCCCAGTCAGTTGGCTTTTTATGCCTTGGGCAAAGCAGCGTTGCAGGACAGTGGCAGCTCATACCTATCCAGCACCCTCAGAGCACCCATACTCAGGGGGACATAAAGCAGGATGGGGGAGGGAGGGATGGGCACTTCATGGCAGGTGTTTCAGCCTCCATCCCCAGGGAGAGCAGGGACTGGACTGAGCTTCTGCAGGAGGAAGGGGTCCTTCCTGAAGTGGGACCCAGTGGCCAAGCCACCACATCCCAGCATCCCTCTCATGGGGTCCCAGGCACACGGTGGTCCATAGGCTCAGCAGAATTTCCATTGCATTGGCATGGTCTGCTCTGTCCAGAAGGGTGACAAACTTTGGTCCCTGCCCAGGGACCGTTCCAGGGTGATTGAGATGCCCCATGTCCCCATGCTGGGGTCAGGCAAGGGCCAAGGTGGCTGGAGAAGCCACCCTGAGGGCAACCCCATGGCTCCAGGCTCCTTGTGGAGGCAAATGCCTTCTCCGGCCAGTCTCCGTCAGTCTTGAAGGCAACAGCGCAGGGACAGAGCAGCCAGGGTGCCCTACGGGGGGCACATCCATCCCCTGATACCTCCTGCCTACAGACCCTTTGGGGAAGAAGCCAGATGTAGGGACAGGGCAGAGCCATGGCTGTTGGCACCAAGGACAGGCTGGGCTGGTTAAGGGGGGGAACAGGGGCTCCCCATCTCCCCAGCCCCTCACCTTTTCCTTCCTGCTCTCCACCTCGGGCAGCTGCTTGCGGCACCCTGTCATGCAGCCAAACTGCTCCTCTGCATTGCTGTAGGCTTCAGTGCACGCTGTGAGGCAAGAGGGGGGTATCAGGGCTAGGGAATGCTCAATCGCACCCCCAGGAACTCTTCTGCCCCTCCCTGCACCCCATTTGGTTTGCAGCAGGGTACGGATGTGGCCCTGTGGCACAGTGTAGGGCTGATCAGAGGCAAGATGTGCAGGAGGGTGGAAGGTGTTGGCAGTATGTGGGGCACCCCCCTGGGGTGGTGTTTGGAGGGCCGGGGCTGTTCGGCTGCCAGCTCCTCACCTGCTTCACACTCGGCTCTGGTTGTGTTCAGCTCAGCGCTTGCATCCACGAAGTGACAGATGGAGAACAGCCGGCAGCCCCGGTAACAGGCGTTGAGAACAGCATCCTACAGCAAGGAGGAGGAGGAGAGCATGGAGCTGGCACCAAGCTCAGACTGGTGTCTGTGACAGACCCCCACCATGGCCCTTCCGCACCCAGCTGGGGGGACCTGGGCAATGTCGTCCTTCCACAGGACCACTGCTGGGGCTGGCACCCCATACCCAAGGCAACGGCATCCCTGGGGGAGGGAGAGCTGCCTTCACCCCCCCATGGTCTGCACCCAGTGGTGGGGTTTGCATGTGGCCTTGTCATCATGGAGGACATGGCAGGTTCCCCCCATCTCTGTCAGGGCACTTGGCACGGACCAGGACCCTGCATGGGCTGGCAGGAGGTGGGAGCTGCACTGGGAGGGGTATGAATGGGGGTGGGCCTGCACTGAGGGGGCTGGAAATACACTGAGGAGATGCAGAGCAGGGCACGAAGCCTGCATGGAGGTCACCCTGTGCATCTGTGGGGGCTCCATGTGCCTGCAGGGAGCACAGGAAGGGCTGGGTGCTAGCAGGGAGGCGGGTCCAGCCTGGATGGGAAAATAATTCCATCACCATCCCCTGCAGCAGAGGCTGCACGGGCTCGTGACAAGGTGTTGGCCTAGATACATCCCTGCCACCCTGGCAGCTTGGTGACAGTCCCAGGTGCCACTGGACAGCACAGCACAGCTATGGCAGTGCTGATCTGGGCCTTTCCTTGATCCTCCAGGTCCAGCGACCAGCACTCGGCCCCATCTCAGTCCCCACTGCCATGGCTCGGGGCTGGCCCACCCCACTGCCGTGGTGTCACTCACTCACTCACTCACTCACTCACTCACTCACTCACTCACTCACTCACTCACTCGCCCTGGCCTTCCTCTGGTCCACTGGCCTTGTGCCACTGCATCCAGGGATGGCTTTGCCATGCCATTGGTGGTGGGGAACAGGAAGGCAACTGGAGGCCAGGCACCCACTGCACCCCTGCCAGGGCCTTGCTAGTGGCACCCCCAACTGAAGTCAGCTACCGCCACCAAGGACACCTGAAAGCTGGCAGGAGTGAGACCAGGGGGCATCTCAAAGCTGGGACAGGCAGAACCACTGTAGGCACCCCAAAACAGAGTTTGACCCTCAGTGGGGGCACTCCAAAGCTGAGGTGGAGAAGACACTGGGGCTCGCCCAGTGCCCCCCATGGTGCTCTGAGTGCCTGCATGGCATTCCCCATGGGGGTGGCCTGGTTTGGGGCTGTGAGTTGGTGATGCCTGTGCAGGGCTGCCTGGTGCCCCCAGTGCTCCCAATACTACTGATGCTCCCAATGCACTTGGTACCCACGATGCTTCTGGTACCCCTGATGCTCCCAGTTTCCCCTGATGCTCCCGGTCCCCCCAGTGCTCCTGGTACTCCCGATGCTCCCTGTGCTCCCGGTGCCTCCCAGTGCCTGGTGCCCGCAATGCTCCCAGTTTCCCCTGGTTGCTCCCGGTGCTCCTGGTCCCCCCTGATCCTCCCGATGCTCCCGGTACTCCCGATGCTACTGATGCTCCCCATGCTACCGGT
>JAAGNO010026144.1:0-24274 GCA_033439905.1 Ceryle rudis
ATGGACCCGGCCGGAGGCTGGGGCAGCGAGAGGAAATCGCGCGGCTGTTCCCCTCTTTCCTCTTCTTCTTCTTCTCCTTCTTGTCTCCTTCTTCTTCTTTTAATTGCAATTATTGGGGCGGGGTGTGAGTGTGTGTGTGAGGCGTTGCTACTCGTATCTGCTCGTGGCAGCAGGATTTTTTAGAGAGGGGAATTTCAGCTGCGACAGCAGGCGTTTCGGCAGTAGCGGTGATAATAAATCCTCTGCTTTGCTAGCAAAACGTGTGCCTCATTCAGAAATGTGGAGAGCGAGAAGCACCCTAGTACTTCCATGAAGTTCCACTGCCGGTTTCCCTCTCAGAGTCCTGGGTTTATATTTTTGGTGCAAATCTCGGGCTTCTTTTAAATCATGAAAACCTGCTTGTTTTTCAAAGTTTCTCCTGTGCAGACTTAAGCATGTATACTCTTAGGAAGGAGATAAAATCTGGGGTGAGTGTATAACTGAATTAAGTTCTCCATGAAGTTGAAGAGTTCCTTTATCATTTATGGCAAGCACAGCTACATCTGAAGCAGTAAATGGCTGTTGCGCCCTGCTTTTAACTTCACTTAAGTTTAATTAAGAATAACAATTAAATGCATGGATCTTGATTTTCTTTTTTTTTTTTTTCTCCTTGGAATGTTGTTACTGCAGAACCATTAAAAGTAATAATTAAACTTCATGTCTCTTTTAATGTGAGAGCAGTGGACAAATGTGTCCCCCCACAAAATAAGATATGTTATGAAAATAGCTGCTTATATGGATGCATCAGGAAGCGGGCACTGCATTCTTTTGTTTGCTATTGTCAGGAGAAGTGGTTTGCCTCCATTACTGGTATTTTATTGCTCTGGAATATTAGGTTACACTTCATAAAATCGCAGGAGCCTTTTCCCTGTATATCTGCAGTTAGGAAGCTCATGCTGATGCTGTTATGCCTTATAGTCATGTGCAAAAGATGATTGAAAGATAAGGAGCATTTTGTGATCCATTTTAATAAAAGCATTAAGCTGCTTTTAGCTTGTTCTGTTACAACATGTATTAAAGCGATCATCTGTACAAAATTAGTGTACATCCTCTATTTGACATAACATGCCTTCTAATCTCAATGTATCCTCTGTTATTAGTAGACTTCATGTTAGTTTTGATCTGTTTAATTTTTCTACTTCACTAGTAGAAACTGGGTTTATACCCTGCCAGTAAGCCATTTACTTTCCTTACTAAGTTTTACGTGGTTCGTGAAGTTACTGGGAAGGCTTGCAGACAAAGCTTGCCTTTATTACGAAGAGGTCTCTAACTGAAAGGAGAGGAAGATAGATGTTTATATGGTGTAATCTTGGAAAATAATTATCTGGGCTATCTTGGAAAATAATTATCTCAGAGAAGGTGACAGAGGATGGGCAGGAGCTGAATTCAACCTTTGCATACTGGGCACAGCTTCTGTTGAGCTCAAAAGCTGTGCTTCCTCTAAGGCAGGGCTGCATACAACTTGCTCTGGCTGGAAGTCATTGAAGATGTCACAACAATCAAATAACATGGCATGCTTAAACTGCTAAGATTTCTCTGTTTCATCTGAGGCAAGTAGAACATTTGGTCTTACACAGGCTATCACTATAGACATCTTTTATGTATAGCCTACACTTATGAATTATTGACGGTGATTTTGCCGCTTTGGTTCATGTGGGATCACAAAATGCATTCCATTTGCCACTAGTGCCAGGTTGCAAATTATATCCTGAATGTAATTTTTTTTGTAATGTGATGGAAACTGCTTGGCTTTTTTGTTCCGAGGCTGAATTTGTATGAGGCGTGTTTCTAGGGACTGCTAAAGACACTGTCAGCAGGCATTAAAATCTCCCTTGATATCAGTTGGTGATAATAGATTTTCGAGAAAACATAAGTCTACATTTGTTCAAGTTAATGCTACAGCAAAAGGAATTAATTCTCTAATGTGTTTAAATAGTGCTTTGTAATGGAAAGGAAATGCATGTCGTACAGCAAATCTGGTTTCCTGTGGAAAGACAATTCTATGACAGTTGTGTTACGTAGCAACGTATGAATTCACACAGAAATTTGAAAACTTTCATGTCAAAAATGTGATCAGGAATTTTCATGTGCTTAAAAAGGTACCATTTTACTAAGTCGATTTAGACACTGATTCCAATAAATCATGAGAGCCGCATAAACAAAAAATTAAATCCCACTGTGCTGTTGGTATACCCATGTATTGCTTGCTGAAATGAAAGACACTTGTGTGTGCATCTCTGAAAACAACCCTTCTGCTAAGTGCAGTAGGTGAAGTAATCAACCTGTATAGAGCTTGCTGTTGGATGAAGACGTAAATCTGTAGTGACTGATTACAGGTCAGCAAGTACTTTCAACTTGCATTATGCATTGCATGAGAGAGTGCACGACAGTGCAGGTTATACTCTTTTTAGTAGGTATGATCTAATACATGTTCTTGCAATAAAAACCTAATGTCTCCCAAGATGACTAGGAAGCATCTTTTGCTGGTAAAAGAATGGCAAGTGGTAGCAAAAAAGCTATGCACTAGGATAACTTGTAATTAGAGAACCATTTGAGTCATCCAAATTACTCAACTAATTAACTATTTCACCTCGTTTTCTTTCTTAACAAGTTTCATGAACAGACTTAAGATACGTGATTAATTAAATACCCAGCCACAGGAAATAGTCTAGGAAAACCAAACTAGTTTAGAAAAAAACTTCCTCAGTTGACGATCACCATATCAACCCACCACCTGCCTTAATATTAAAAATCTCTCTTAAAGATTTTTCAGGATTTGCTTTTAAGATGTACAGATCCCGGTCCTGGAAAAGCAAAGCGTTAACAGGTCACCTAAATCACGGTTTCTTGTGCAAAGGCCTTCCTTAACAGTAGCTTGCTGAGGGCTTCTATTACCTCATTTTATTATTCTCTTCATCAGTGAAGAGATGCATTGACAACCTTAGGTCAGCATGGACCAATACTTCCCTACTAGCCTTTTCAGAGAGGCTGTAGATCCTTGCCTCAACCTCTTGATGGATCTATTCCCCAAGCACATCAGCTGAATCAGGTAAAATTCAAGATAGGAAATACTGGAATTTTATCTTCTTGGAGCAATGCTGTAATAACATGAGGATTTTCTTCTATCAAAGCCAAAATTTCTTTGACCACAAACTAATATTCCTTCGGGTAGAATTCACTAGGTGTAGAAGCATATGTTATAAACATTCTAGACTGGTTCTCAATTGTTACCGAAGTCCACAGGGTGATTTCTCTAAGTTGTGCTGCACAGAAACTAGCTTTCCTGGTCAAACATGCACTGTGTGGCATTCTTATGGTTGGAAATTACTTGAGTGGACTATGGTTTCTGCTTTAGAGTTGAGGCGGCCTATTTTTTATAAAACGCATAAGGTGTCACAAAAATAAGAAAATCTGGGGACTGTACTTCTATGATTGAGGTGAGATCTGCACAAAATGCATTTGCAGTCATTTTAGTAACCTCACACTAATGTGTGAATAATGCTAGCTTCTAAATACATTTAGAGTGAATGTGAAGGAGCTATTGATTTAAAAAATATATTGGAATTCTGCTTCATTACACAAACGTACTCTAAATGAAGCTGATACTTAAAATTCCCTTCTTTAGAAAACATATTGCTGGCCACGAGTGGGTGTTTTTACTAGAATAGACATTTGTGCCTTTTATTAGTAGACTCATAGATAATCAGAGGGTAGTCATCTCTTTAAAGGTTCTGCTGGGGAGAAGTAGCTTTATAATTCAGAATCTGACTTCATATTTTTGAGGAAATATTTAGTTGGAAAAGAGGCTCATGTCATGTTTGTACAAGAATGTACAATTCTTGCTATTCATTTTTGTCTTTCAATTTTGAAAGACATCATCTTCTACAAGATGTTTATGTTTAGTACATCCATTAGGAAATTATTGAGGTTTGTGATCTTGGAAACCTTGTCTAATTTAATTTGTTGTGTTATGATAAGACTGAAACATCTTAGATAGCAGAGGCTGGTTCCTGCTTTAGAAAGTGAAGCAGGAGACTTGCAGAAAAAACATTAATTGGGCTCTTGGGGGAGTGTCTCTCTCTAGAAGGAGGCTAGTGAGATAACAGTGGGTGGCCATGTTTGGTGGTGGTAGCCCTCCACAGGGATGTTATGTGAACCCTGATGTGGGGGACTAGAAGGAGGGGTAGGACTCATACTCCATAAAGCACAGTCATTGTCCTATAGGATTTTCGTCATGGCTTCGGATTAAGTGCTTGGAGAAGCTTAATAATATCTTCTCAGAAAGCCTCAGTGTGATTTCCTAGAGCAGTATTACTGCAAAAAAACCCCAAACCAAAACAGCCAAAGCTTTAAGACTGAACTTGACTTCCCATCATACCAGATACTGATTTTCCTGGAGATACTGTGTATTTTGTGGAGATACATAAATATATATATATTTACATCCACGTTATGCAGAGCAGAATTTAGCCACAACCTTCATTTGGAAAATTACAGTAATGACAAAATTAGAAAATTGATGCAGTGCTTTCTTACACCTTCTGGGGAAAAAAAAAAAGTCTGAAGTGAGACTCTATGGTACATTAGTGCCAGGGCATAAGTATGGCAGAATACTTAAGTGCCTTTGGGACCAGTGGCTCATCTCTTAATTCACATGAGTAGACCTAGTGAAATCAATGGTCTGCTGTATCCAGTTTCGTTATTGACATACCAGGCAGCTGGCCCATAAAGTGAGATGCAGAGTGTCTCTTTGAAAAAGATACCACTTGTGCTTAATTCAAATTCACTGCAGTTGGGGATATTTTTGGCCAGAGCATTTTTTTTTTTTTTTTTTTGCCTACTGAAAAGGACAAATTCAGCAAAAATGAATTTTCAGTAGTTTTTATTTTCAGAAGATTTCTTATTAAAAAGCAATTATTCCTTCCAAACATATCTCTCTCCCCCCCCCTCTCTTGCTTGTACTCCCTCCCTCTCTCAGGGGTGCTCTCGCACTCTCATGTATGAGTGCATGCGCTTGCCTGATCTCACGCACACAGACACACACAGAAAAACAAACTGCATGTGCACCGGTACACATACATACACATAGTTTCTACGAATTTATTTTGTCTGGAGTTTTCATTTTGTTCAGAACTTCTGAACATTTTGTTTAAGGGCAAATAAGAATATTTTCCCATTTTTTCACAATTGTCCTGTTCTGTGCTTGCTTAGCTCTGTTGCAGGTTACTTGCTCTGAATTTTAACGTGGCATGGGTACTGTTTCTCTGCTGCAAAAGGCCTGACTTTTTGATTACTGGACCTAGCTAGGAAAGTGCAGAAGCCTTCCTATGAATGCCTGTGACCTTGTAGCCCTCTAGTATGGTGTTGTCACTGCTAGTAGTAAAGCTGTAAGCTTTGCATGTAAGCTGTTTATGCTGGAGAAGAGAAGGCTGAGAGGGGATCTTATCGGTGTTTATAAATATCTGTAGGGTTTGTGTCAAGAAGATGGGGCCAGTCTCTTTTCAGTGGTGCTCAGTGATAGGACAAGAGGCAATGGACACAAACCAGAACACAGGATGCTCCACCTCAACATGAGAGAAAACGGAGCACTGGAACAGGCTGCCCAGAGAGGTTGTGGAGTCTGCTTCTCTAGAGACTTTCAAAACCCACCTGGGCATCTTCCTGTGTGGCCTGACAGAGGTGATCCTGCTTTAGCAGGGAGGTTGGACAGACGATCTCCAGAGGTCCCTTCCAACCCCTACCATTCTGTGATTTTGTATGGAGCTGGCAAGGCTCATCTGTTCTGCTCTGCCCAAACTTTCCTTGACCTGCCTGTTTTACTTGGTTTAGCTCAGACAGCAGTTTCTTTAATGGACCAAGCATCTATATCTGTTTTAATCTTGTTTGTCTTTGCATGGTACAACTCTAGTTTATACAGCTAGCAGTAGTGGAACAGCAGAGGCACTGAGAATAGAGGCACAAGATGCGGCATAGAGGAATGCAGTTGTGGGATGATAAGAGGTGGGGCACAGGCTTGGCACTGACAACCCCATGCTATAAAAAGTTAAATAATAGGTAAAAATGCAGACCTGGAACTCGAAGAAACTAGTTTTAGGGGATTAACAAAAAGAAGGAATAGTGTCTAACATACGTACGTGACACCTTTTATAGTAAATTCAAATGTAACCTGGAGCTGCAGACCAATTGAAGAAAGAAAATGGTATAAATGAGTGTTGGCAAACATATACATGTCTCTAAAAGCATGAAGAAGAGATGAGGAAGAAGAATCCATCAGCACGAACATCATATTCCTCCTGGTAAGGGACTCAGATGCTGACAACTCCTTGTAATATCCCCCCATTGCCAACACCAGTGTAAAAACATTGAACTTAGGTCACAGAGAAGCAGTGAAAGAGTGAGCGTAACACCAAAAGGACAGACAATTTTAATTGTATTATCACTATTATTGTGACTTTTTCTGTATTGTTATTCTTTGTTTTTCTATAAAAATTAGGTTCAGACTAATGATACTTATTGAATTAGATTGTTAAGATTTTCATTATGCTAACAATAAACTCTTGGCTTTACTGAGGAAAACTTGGAATGTAACAGGGCTGAGAAATTCTTCTAGCTGAAGGAGGCCCTGAGAAGCTATACAGGAGCATTCCTGATGAAAGATCATTAGGTCTAGCCAGCCTATTTTAGGTAGGAAATAGCTCTTAACAGGTTTTGTCCTAAGTGGAAGCTGTGGTGTGAAGGAAGGATCTGCTCAGGCTTTGTCTTTTGGCTTTAATCTCTGAATGATGGAAACAATCTACAAGTCTCTCTTGTACAAGGTCTCTTACATGCGGGAAAGTATTTTCCCAGCTGAATTCTTCTGTCAGTTCCAAAACTTTCAATGTGTTGCTTTAAGCATGTGCTACCAAACCAGAAAATGGATTAATACTTTTCCTTTGCTGGTTTGCCTGGTATGCCTCACAAAAGCACTTTTGAAAGTATGTTCTGTTACCCAGCTAATGGTGAAGTCATGTTTTAGCCACTGTTTAACTGCATTTTATTGGAAATAACTTTTCGGTCCACCTTGCTGAAGATGAACAGTAGTTTGTGTTTGGCTAAAACTGCATAGCCTATCCTAATGAGATTTAGATTTGACAGATGGACTACTTTGCTGTCAGTAAGACATACTGTTAACTAGATGGTACAGATGCAAGGCATATTGCCTCCAGACAGCTAGTGTTTTCATTTGTGCTTTCAACATCATTTAAAACATTTTAATTTCCCACCAGATACGTTGTCTCGTCCTGATATGTTTTGTTGGCTTTTTGGGGTTTGGTTTTTTTGTTTTTGTTTTTGGTTTGTTTGTTTTGTGGTTTGTTTGTTTGGGTTTTTATTTGTTTGTTTATCCTGGGAGGATAGATGAATCAGAGATTAAGCAATAGATTTTCTATCTTTTAAAGTCACAGCCAAGGGAAGGTCCTGTTGCCTCCTCTACAAGGGACAACCTTCACTGCCTAGAGAAGACAGAAATCTTTTAAACCTATAGTAGTGTTCATCCTACGTCTAGAAATTGTCAGTGGTTTGTATTTCCATTAGTATCTCTGTAATCAGACCTCCTGAGAATTAGAGCCATGCTCATAAATGCCTAACATGATATTAACCATTTAGCACAGATGCTAAGAGATTATTTTTTCCCCCCTTCTTCTGGGCCAACATCTACTTGGTCCTCACATAGACAAAAGAACAGCAAACTCTACTCTGCAGGGTGAGTCCAGTTAGTCCACTTCAATGGACTAAAAACAGGCAGGCAATGAATCTATCAGCTGTGGGAATATTGGCATTATTGGACAGAATTGATCAATGGTCTGCATGAGTACATTGACCTGCCTCTGGGTGGCAGTTGAAGAAGGGATGAACCGTTGTGCAAGAGGTGATAAAGACCAAGTCTATCCAACGTCTGAGGCTGGTTTATAGGGTGTGAAGAAAGGTTGTATGGGACAAAGAGCATTTCAGATGGTAAGCTAAGCAGAAAGGAAAAAAGCATGGGGAGCTCAGGGTACAACACTTAATTGTCCAAGTTTAGTAAGTCTTTTTACTGAAAATGGGAAATTATTGGCAACAGCAGTAAGTACTGTAAATTTATCTTTGAAACAAATCAGTCAAGTTTCAGCGTGTTTTTCCTTTATGAAATGACTCTAAATTTTCTGCCTTTTTTTTACCTCCAATTTCCAGCTTGTTAGCATGAAAATCTCAAGCTGTGTAACATACTGAGATATCCGTAACTATAAAGAGACTTCAGTGTTACTGTAGTGTGAGTTAAAGTGTTAAGTGTGAGTTTTAAAGTATATGCACTATGTGTCTATATTCATTTGTGCATTTTACTTACTAATCAGGAATAGCACAGCAGTTCTGTCAATGGATTTGGGGTGACTGCACTACTTACCAGTAGTAAATATACAGTATATCTCTCATTACAGAAAATGGGAATGTTCAGGAACACATCTCATTATGACTAAATTATTATCTAATTTGTTCAGATTAAAACAAATAATAAGACTTAGGACAATGACCTTAAATTGTTTTTCCAGACACACATCAAGACTTTAGACACCATTATCTTGGCCCTATGAATTCTGCAAAAGAATATTATGTTCCACTGGGACTCTGCTTTTCCAGTTGAATAAAGTTCTGGTTTCTAACTCTAGAGGATGAGAGATAAAAAAAAAAAATCTGTAAAACTGTGATTTTTTTTATGTTTCAAAAAAAAGAAAACCATGCTGCTGTTTTACTGGCTTATTAATGGGCCTTGGCTATTTTGAAGTTTTTTGCCTGTCTTGTTTTAGAGAAAGTGAAGTATTTGGGATTTGTGATTCTTAACGATTTTCTGTCAGGTTGCTTTAATATAAAATGTCAACTGTTTGAGACTGTTCAGGGAGTCAAGACAGTTTAGAGAAATCTTGGGATTTCTCTATTAAGCAGAGGCCAACTGGAACAGTCGAAAGTGCCCACATCTTTCACATCAGATTTACTTTTTATTATGGGCTTTCACTTCTGCATATGTAATACAAATTTGTAGTGTAAGACAGGCTCAGCAGTGTGTGCTATCAAACATTCTTGTGATTTAACATCTATAATAATGAGGAAATTTTGCCCTTCCCATATACTGGGATCATATGGATATTTCATGTGGACTTCTACTGACCCATTCTCCATCATCCTTCTGTAGATTGGATATTTTTTATTTTATTTTTTTTTAATTCAGGACAGATTTTATTATTTTTTTAATCTTGTATGTTTCTGCAGACAACTAAGAAAATCAAGTGAACACATAATTCAAACCAGCAAGTGGAACACTTGGAACCAGCAGAACATGGAGTTTCATAGGTATTTTTCCAATTTTCCTTTCAGGGAGGATGATGAAAACAAAGATGGCAACTGGTGGCAATAGTGGAAATACAGAAAGTAATGCAAGCAGTGAGGATGTTCAGATGTAGAAAGTATGCATTCTGCATCACCCCAGAGCTTCTTGTGACACTTTAATAGGTGAAATGTTTCAGTTGGTAGAGGTTCTAGAAGCAAACGCCAGGGATTGGAAATGAAACTAAAGATAAACTGAGCCTTTGAGGAAAGAGAATACTGTTTTACAGAAGAAGCTAAAGAGAGGGTTTACAGTGGAGGAACATGGAAGCAAGATCAAGACGGTCTTTCTGTTAAAAAATGAAGTCTAAGGGGAAGCAGCAGCGGCATGTGAGGAGTTGCAAGGAAGAAGGAAAAGTCAACCAGTAGGTAAAGAGCAGAGGAAGAAGTAGCAATATTCATCAGCAACAGAAGCTTAAGAAAAAGAGTGGTGACCAATCACTGCATCACACAGACAATGCAGAAGGACTTGAAGACAGAATCAACAGATCATACCAGCATAAAGTCAAAGTGCAGCATCTGTTACTAAAGGGAATAGGAAGGGTTATTATGTGAGATGATCTGCATGAAGGAAGGATAGACTGTCTTCCAGGAATATCAAAACTCAGTTTAGGATCAATTTCACTAAGCTTATGGAAGAGACACCTCTAGGAATTCTATTTTATGAGCCTTGTCCTAAACCCCTTTTTCTGAATTCCTGTGTTGAAGATATCTGGTTGAAATATCTGAATCTTAAAACACACCAAAATGACTTTTCTACTATCATACTTCAGTTCTTCGGAGCTTCTGATGGCTGCTGTCCTGTGGGCTACAAAGGAGCATTTGCTTTTTCTGTGTAGGTACAGAACTTGATATGGGAATCCCAGTCTTCTTTCTTGTCTCTCTTAAGGGCTGGAGCCCAACAATACCTAAAGGTAATGTGTAGCAGAAACGTTGTTTCTAATGACTTACTTCTGTGAGCATCTCACTGGTGCACCAGATTAAGAGGAAGCTTTAGGTTCCCACGTAGTATCAAGGGTGGCCCACTTGTTAGGATGACTTGAGGCATCCATAGCAATCTGGGAGCCAAAGTCTGATTGTGGTTAGGGCCTTATTCACAGTCTACTAAGATCAATGAAGTTTTACGTATGAAGCACTGCAAATGCAAGTAACCTACTTAAGCTGTTTGGACTATGTGGACTTCTCAGAAAACCAAATTCAGCCTAGTAATTTTCTTGGAACATCTCTGAACTTTTGCACTGTCAGCTGTTAAAAACAAATGTGTGATTGCGAAGAGTACACTGTGAAATTAGACTTTTTGATTTCTCATTTCTACAGGATAGGCCATTACCAAAATATATTTTGTTGTCCGTCTTGAAAATCTGCTGTACTGGACTGTGTGTGGAATCTGCTGCAGGGACCTGTGTTATTGATGCAGGTTTTAGTATTCTAATGAAAGCAAACCTGCTGGGATTTGGTGGGAAATGGTGATACCACTGTTAAAAAGTACTGAGATTCATGGGCAGGCAAGCTTTCTCCTTTAGCATTTTCCTTTAGTTCCTTTAAATACTATTTTATCAAAAATAAGACAACTGTTCAGTTTTTTCTCTTTTATTCTGGATTCAGTCAAGATTAATTCTGAAGTCATACTTGGGACTTACCCTAATATTATTCACTGAAGAATTTGGGCTAATACTTAATAATAATTTTTTTTCCTAGTTCTTTCAGTAAAAATAAATTTTAAAAAGGGTGAAATTTGAATATTAAAATTAATAGGAAATATAGAGAATTCTGTGAGAATCACAGAGGGTTTGATTCTCTCAGAAACAAAGGAGTAGGAATGAAGGAAGCAGAGAGGTGCCACAGACACCAAATGTGTCTGCAGTTACATTCCTGTGTATTATCTATGATTAGTTTTGGAATACTGGTTGTCTGTGAAGGAGACATGAAAATGAATCCAACAGAGGTGACTGTGAGAAGTAGGTGACTATGAGAAGTGCAGATATTTCTTCGTTCTTATTTTGCCATTCACACAACTGTCTAAATTGCTGGGTAAGGCCAGTGTGTAGGATTTTATCAGTGAAGCCAACCCCCACAAAGCTTAACGAGATCCTAGCAAGCTTAACAAGGTTTGAAATTCAGCTGTCTTTAAGACTATACTCGGCAGTTTCCTTTTTTCTTTTTTTTTTTTTTTTGTCTCCTACTCTCAGTCATCTTCCCAATCAAAACCTGACAACAGCTGTACATATGATTTTAGTTGTCATCTAGGAAATACTCAGTGTTTGCATTTACCATTTAAAAGCAGAGCCTTAGGTTTAGCATCAGACTTTGTAATAGGAGGATCTCTAAGTGTACTGCAAAATGCAGGATTCTGTGTTCTGTCTTCTTCCTATTGATTTTCTGCTCATGTACGTTATGAATTGCTTCACCGCCTACTGATGTGGACCCACTTTCAGCAGAGAATCCATTTCCCAATGATGCATAGCAATATTATAGCACAAATAAGGTATTGTCCTTGATTTTCCTAAGGAAAATTTCATAAGAAAATTAGGTCAACAGAATGTAATTACCTACACTGAAATCTCCTAAGGGCACTGGGTAGAGCTGTGCAAATGACTGATTATTTTGAGTTGCTTACAGAAGCAAAAAAAAATCAGAGGCAAAAATCAGTCTGAATAGAACAAAATGATTTCTTGTTGAACCTGAATTGAAACATGTTGCTGGTTCTGAGCTGTTCTTCACAGCTCATTATGAGAATTAAAACAACACTGATTTTGCTTTTTATTTTTTTAACTAAAAATCAGCACACAAATTCAACATAGCATTAACTCCAGCAGCTTCTGAAGAAGAAAATCCGGGCCGGTCAGAGCAAGCTGTCTGGGTTCACTTCCCTTAGAACACAAAGTCTGTTCTGTACCACAGTGGGTTTCTTAGAACAATCTTCCAGGAGGTGACTAATGCAGCTTCAGTTACTTTTTATCTACGAAGAAGCTGATCCTTGCCTATTTTTCTGTTCGTAGGGACAGCCTGTCTTCCAGACTGGGCGCTGAACTTGGCTGCTGTAGCTGTTCTGTTCTTCATAAAGACACCTAAGATTCACTGTGTTTCATCCACTAAAAATAAACCAAAACTCCACAGAATGTTCAGGGTTGGAAGGAACCTCAAAAGATCATCTATTCCATAGTTACCTTCATCTTCCTTCTTACCTTTTTTGAAGACTGGAGTGACATTTGCTTTCCTCCAGTCCTCAAGCACCTCTCCTGTTCCCCACAGCTTACCAAAGATGATGGAGAGTGGCCTAGCAGTAGCCTCCTCCAGCTCCCTCAGCACCCTCAGGTGTATCCCATCAGGACCCATGGATTTATAGGATTTAATTCAGTTCTGGTTCCTTTTATGAAGGCTTCATTAGGAAGTAGTTTGGCTGCCAAAAGAAAACTTTTTACTAATATACAGTTTATAAAAACAATGTAACCTAAAAGAGTTGTTTGTGCCCAGTGCCAAGGTATTCCCGAGATGGCTAAATCCACACACCTGTATCTACTCTGCAGAGAGCCAGGTGCTCCATTGTCTGTTTAGGCAATGCTTGAGTGAAGGTTAGGTCATACACGAGTTGGCACCAGGGGCTATAAGGGCTCCTAATTTAAGCAGCTGAACAAGGAATGCAGAATTAATGGACTCAGGCATCTGAAATTTACCTTGCTTCTCTTTCCTACATGTTTAAGGCTGATTTTTGGATCTGGTTCTTGGCATTTTTTTCCTCAGGTCCCTGTATATAAAAGATGATCACAGTAATTCTTATCTTTGGTATTTCTAGGTCATTAAATATATTGGAAAATGGACTGCATATGTTTTTCTACTGGTATTGACACCAATACAGAAGTTGGACTTGGCTTGGCCTGTGCTCTGCTCTTGCATGTAATTTGTGAAATGTAACAGTAGCTGGGATATACATAACATTTTTAAAAACTCTGTAAAAATGAGTTTTAGAATGTGATACACTTCACATACTTAACAGACTCTCTGTAGTATTGTGAAACTATTACTATAGAAATTGTATTGTGAGATTTTAAGAGAAATCTTGTATTCTAGAAATATTATTTCCAAATCTTGCAGAACCCAAATATCTCATCAGATTTCCAGGGCTGTCTACAAAATATCCAAGAGAGACATTCTAAACTTATTCTTCTCTTTCTACAGGCTGCTTTTCTGGAGATAGTGACCACTTTTTGGCAATTCATCATCGGAAGAGTGGAAAACCTGTGTTTGTTTATCACCATGTGCAGAGTGTGGAGAAAAGTCTGGATACAGACAGTTATAAGAATTCTAAACAAAATTTCCATTCTGCTTCCCACACCAAAATAAGCAAGTTGCACCCTGCAATAATTGTTAAATCAACCTTCCCCAGACCTGCCTATGATCCATCCCTCAATCTGTTAGCTATGACTGGTCAAGATTTGGAAGTGGAAAATCTTCCCATTCCAGCATCAAATGTGATTGTTGTGGTAAGTGCCTTTTTCTGGGTTCTGGAGTGGTTTTTTTGTGACTAAAAATGCCTGTAGATAAATATAGACAGAATGTAATGTCGGGTATCTAAAGTCCATATTCCAGTGCCTGTCTGATCATCTAAATCTAATTACCACATATTTTGGATCTCTTAATTTTGGGGGAATTTGCATTCATATAGCCTCACTGTGATCAACAGGCGATCTGATGAACCAGTGCAGAATATATCCTCTCTGTAGGTAAAGTACTTATATTTGCTTCAAATGGTGTTAATCCTCTTGCACTTGATAGATGTTTGCACTGCTTTTTCTGGGAGGGTTTTAGACTTATTCTACAGAGGCAGGGAGATTTTAAAAGTTTGACACAAAGGTTTCTTTTACTTCTATTTCTCCTGTAAATCCACCATTATGCTTACATAGCTGTTTGAAAACAAGCCTATTTCTTGCAAAGTGTAAGAACTGTGTTTTTGTTGGTGTAAGCCATATGCAGCCCTTCTGGGACATAGGGACCCTCCTCGTGCAGTTAACTGTGTGATCTTTCCCATTCTCAAAAAAGTGATGGCAGCGTTCCCTCTGACAGTGGGGGGCATATCACTGATCAGTGGAACCATACGCTGGTACCACCCTGCTGCATCCTCACCCCTCATGCCAGTGGAGCAGCATTACTGTCAGTAGAGCTGTCCTCTGGAGAATGCACAGCACAGTCCGTATGTGTTCCACAGAGACACTGCTCTGCCTTGCCCTGGTGCATAGGTAGCCCTGCTTGATTATGGAGAAGAGCATTGACCTCATCTTTCTTCTTCCTGGAGGGAAGAACAACCATCCGTAATGGCTCACACACTCATTAGAGTGTGCTAATAAAGATTAAACTGAAACAATGTGACTAATTACAATCAGCAGGTATTTGCCTAATTCTGTAAATTACTCTATACAGAGAATGGCCTTTACAAACAAGGAAAGAAGATCACTAGGGTGAAACACTAGGGCATGTTAGCACACAAAGCGTTTCAGAATCACGTACGAGTTCCTTGTATTGTTGGTACATCTGGACATCTGCCCTCATGAATGCACCAAAAGCAATAAAGTATAGTGACACAGTAAAGAACAATCAGGGAAAAAAAGGGTAGTAATTTTAATAGTCTAACAACAAAGTTTTAACAGTTAAATACTATCAGGGAACAAGGCTTAAAAAGCTGTGCTCTGGACTTGTTGCATTTCACATGCACAACACCTCCTAATTTGATATTAGATGGCTAGTATGGTCAGTAGACTAGATTCAGTTTTGTGTAAGTGTCCATATCTGAGTAAAATAAGGTGCTGACAGCCTTGCTTCACTGGGGACATGCCAACTATATGCAAAGTCCCAATACTGGCTGACGCTGATCAGGAGGAAGAGATGCCAAGCAAGCTGAATACATCTATGCCTCAAGCTAGCCTAAACCAGCCAGGCCATCTCCATAGTAAAGGTACCTGCTCTCTTTTTTTCCACAGCAAGCATTATTTCACTTTCTGTGAAGCTGAAACCTTTGTATTGGTGCAAGGAACTGAGAATATGCATGGCCTCTCATTTTTTCATTAAATGATGCTGTTACCTATGGCCTGTTATTTTAGTAGAGCTTTACATATTTTTGGAGACCTGAAATCCTTGACTTGCAATGAAAGAATCCTGAAAAATCTTCTGGGGCTACCCTGATTTTAGCTGACTGGTTTTGTGCCTGCATTGAAAGCTAAATGAGACAGATTTTCAACTGACAATCGCATAAAAAAAAAATCTATTAAATCTACATTAATTTCTCATTAAGTGACATCAGTCTGAAGCTTTGCTACTCCATTTCTAGGATGGAGCGGCTGCTCTGAAGCCTTCTGTTCTGACTGAGAACCATATGTGCCTTAAGAGGGGGCATAACAGCAAGAGCTAATCATGACATGAAAGCTATTTGTTGCTTAGGATCTTCAGCTATCTCTGGATGTGTTGAAGGACAGTGTTTTTTGTTTGGATTTAATGTCATCCTTTCAGAAAAAGCCTTTGGGGAAGCTCATGTTTTAAAGCTGAAGTGCTGAGACTCAGACAGCTCATTGGACTAATCCCACCATAAGAAATTTTGAAGGTGTCTTCCTCCAAAAGGGCAGCTGTCCCACAGCAGGGTGGTTGCTGTAATCCAAGCACAGCCCTGCTCCTTCCAGGTCTCTGCACTTCAGTGTTTTGTATTTCCCTCTTGAGTGTCACGCGAAGTAGATTGTAATGTTAATGTAATTTCCAAGTGATTCTGTTTTATTTTGAATGCACATATATCGCTCCCTCTTTGTTTCGAGCTAAAACTTCTTGTTGCTGCTTTTCAGCTTTTATCATATAGGGCAAGCGGCAACATTTGCTGTTTTGCCCTGGTTGACCCTTTTTGTTCCAGCCTTCAGCAGTATTGTTGGTTGCTCAACTTGAAAGGGCAATTGCCGGTGTTACTGCTTCCTGTAATCCAGTTAGGTGCCTAGTGCACACTGTGATTTAGCATGAAAGCCAGCAAGGGCGGGTGGGGTATTTTTTAGAAAATGTATCAATGCTGTTGCAGCTCTGCGGAGGGGAGGAAACTGAATGAAATCTAATTTTGATGGCTTGAGGTCCATTTTCTTGATGATTGAGGAGGAAAGGTAGGGTGGATGGATGCCTGAAGTAGAACTATTACAAGGTTACATTTTGTGCTAAGGACTAGACCATCTGACAAGCAAAATGTTGCCAGTACACAGCAGACTGTTATGCAGCCAAGAGTTCTGCAGGTCTTGTGTCAAAAAGTGATGTTTTGTGACTCCTTGGATTGAGAATGCACGTTCAGAAGTAATTTTACTGGACCTAGGGAAATTGTAGTGCTTCTTTGCCTAAGGGAAGAAGAGGAGGGATTTATTTTGTGGGAGTGAATTTTGTTCCTGTTGAGTTTTTTTGTGTGTGTGTTCAGTGCACATTGTTTATTGAGGGAAGTGAGGACAATCCAAAGCTCTTAGAACCATTTTGACTGTTCTATAAATGCCTTAGTGCCTACCCATATGTTCTGGTTAGCTGTCTCTCTAAATGACATGAGACCAATTCATATGAAAATTTCTTGGTTAACATACGGAATTACATAATCTTTTTGTAATGCTTGAGAGTTTTCTAATTGTAGGAGTTTATTTTGGATCTCAGAAGCTATACACTCATCAAACATATTAAGAGAGTTAGTAGTGAAATGAACAAATTCTCCAAATGTTTATCTGTGTTTATTCCAAGTCTTTCAAATACTGAAAGTGAGTGTCACCAAGGTCAAGGCAGTACATGGAGAGTAGAAATAGTCTGTGGATAATCACGTATGATGTTGCTGTCTAACACACTTGTTAAAAAATCCATGTATCCATATGTATATATGGTTAGGGCTGAACTTGAGAGAAAAGCAGAAGGACTTGTAGTAAAGGTTACAGCTCAAACTAGGTCTAAGTATTGCCTCATGGAGGTGCTAAAGCAGAATCCCTTGTAACCTGATATAATTCGGTCTGTCCAAAGTCTGCTTCAGGCACACGAGTGTGTTGTACTAAGATTGGACCAAGCCTCTCAGATGCTTTTTTCTCTTGTATCCTGTGTGTTTTGCAGAAATGTAAAGGTAATAAACTTGCTCAATGTATCAAGACTTTCCCTTTCACACCTCCTATACACCTTCATATATAAATGTGAAAATCTGTCCCTTTTTCTTTGGCTTAGAAAGGTCACAGCAGTGTACAGTAGCCTAAAATTCAGCTCATGTCTTCAATTTCTCTTGGTTTACATGAGTGTTACTCAACTGAGTTGATTTGAGTTTCTCTCAGCTAATGTCAATAGGACATAAGATTGACAGCCACACAGAGCTTTGCTTTGCCTTTTCGATGGGCATTTTATACAAGTCTGGATGCCTCAGAGGTGTAGCTCTGCCAATACCATTACATCTGTTTTGTCACCAGTGTTTGAACCATCTACCTTCCAGCACACTGAAGAGCTCAAGGAAGAGATTCAAGTATTAGTGCTTTGAGAGGGGATTCAGCGGAATAGTAGAGCACACAAATGTAGGTATCTATAAATAGATATCCACATGTGAGCTAGATATTCAAGCTTCAGTATGGGCAGTGGAAATCTAGCTTATTAGTAGACTATTAAGCTACTTTTCTAAACAATTTCTGGGTTATTAGGGAGTTAATACAGGTCAGAGACCTTATCCAGTAGTCAGGCTGGATGTGATCATCCTATTTTGGAGATTAGTACTGACACAGGCCATTTCCACATAAGTTTTCTCACTGCCAGAAAGCAGTACCAGATGCATTTAATCTACTGGTAGAATGTAGCCTTGATGTCTGCTTCAGGGTGAGCTGGGTATGTCCCTAATCCCAAATGGCTGCAATGAACAATATTTCTATTGACGATAGTTGATGCTTAAACACCAACTGTGCACACTGACTACTTACATATTTTTATATATTCATACATGCACACAGACATGTACATTTAGTGCCTTCTTAATCTGGAGCCGATCCCATTTTAAACAACACATTTTATATTGAAATAATGTGGAAAACTTTTCCAAATCTGGGCACATTTCAAGTAGATGGGCTGCTTCTGAGTGGCTTTGTGTAGCTGAGAACCATGAGGCTGTGAAACCACAGCAGAACTGCTTTTGCAGTTAATGTCAAATTCATCTTACAGGTACTGCAATATCCTCCTGTGTAACTTTTCTCACACCACATACTCAGAGAAAATGCAACTTTTGCTTGCTTACTAACATGGCATTACATGTATAAATTTGTTCCTCCATCAGTTCTCTACTTCCTCATGCATCAGGTTTAATGACCAATGTCAAGGCCTGGAACTCACATACCTTATTTATTCCTATATTTTTTTCATTATTCCCACCTTTTTTTTTTTTCCCTTTTTTTTTTTTCTTTCTTTTTCTGCTGGAAATGTCTATTTTCTAATTCTTTCTACTCTCTGTGAAGCCATGTCTTTCACATGGAACGTCATCTCTAAGTTCCTCTAGTAACGGACAGGATGTCTGACTCTCTCCTCCTTCATGTATCCACTCAAGACTTACTTTTGATGTGAGACTTGCTTCATGCTTTTGAATATCAACCATAGAAAGGGAACCTGACTACAAAATATCCTTCTTCTGAACACTGAAATTGCCTCTGCTGACTGGCTTTGTTGGAATGCTGTACAAAGAACTGTATGAGGACAGCTTGATAAAAAGGTGAAGGCATCCAGTCCTTCCTATCATTTTCAGTAAAAAAAAAAAAAATACAAAATCCCCAGCAGGTACATTTTTGTGGAGATATTTCTTCTCTTCATAAAAATGGAACAATGTCTGTGCAAATTGCTTTTTTCTTTAAATGAAAAATGCATGTTTCTTCTCACTGGCATTTTGGTAGTAGAAGATGCCCTCTTTTTCAATGCTAAGTCATAGAGTTTTACTCTATGAGAGTAGGACACAGAGAGCCCTCTGAGTCACAGCGCCAAGCTGTGTGTGATCTTTCTACATACCATAAGGTAAACAGCCTTCTGAGAAGCCCAAGAAGAAAAGATGCTCTGATAATGTTTTTCACTAATAACCTGTTCCAGCTTTCCCCAGCTGTCCACTGCACTGGCCTTTTTTCAGTAATCTCGTACTACTCATTTCCCTAATGTTGAATACCTTGCCTTGAGATAAGATAAAGTATCTTACTTTTTCCAGTTCTCTTTGTTAGGAACTGTCTTTCAAATGCTGTGGCAGCCTTTGCTGGCACAACATCCACTCAGCTAACCAGCACAGTAGGACCACGGTGAATAATCTGTAAAGTTATATTTAAATGTTTCTGTCTCAGTCTAATAAAAATACATAGAAGTATGTAAGAAACTTTGATAGCTGAATGTGATCCATTAGACCAGAAATTTAGGACTGCTTGTAGGAGACCACAAACCAAAAGTCATTCTTCCTTTGAGTGTGAGAGGAGAGGAAAGGAATGGATGAGGCTGTTCTTACAACAGAACAGGCTGGGGTTTTGAAGCAAGTGGGTTGGTTTTGGTTGTGCACTGTCTGCCTTCCATCCTGTGTTGCATGATACGTTATACCAGAGTTAGTTTAGCAGTTAGTCAAAATGGTAATTTTGTTTTCCTATTACACCCTGTACAGTAATGCCCTGATATTCACTGGGATAGATGTAAATGTATGTGCATGTTGTTTTATCTACAGCTAGATACAGTCATACTGCATTGTAGTGATAAATGTGATTAAGGAGATGCTTTTTGAATACTGCATGAACCCCTTTTCTCAGCCTTGAGTCGGTCAGATTCTGACTCCAAAGGCCATTTACCTTCAGATGCACAGAAAGACCACATGCAGCTTGGTGCTGTGACTCAGAGGGCTCTCTGTATCCTGCTCCTTCTGCTCAGTAAAAGTACTCTAAGCTCACTCCATCTGTAGGCCTTGTGAAGAGGTGGCCAAAATACTTTTGAAAGTGTATTAAGCTATGAAAGGGTGAGAATAAGGCAAATTGTATGTTATGAGTGAGAAGAAGTAGTCCATAAAGTAGTAGGTCAGCCAGTGCTGGGGCAAACAGCCAAGCTGTCTATGAAATGTAGCACAAAGTCAGATGTCATTTTTTGTCACTTAACATCTGTTATTGCCAGACTAAGAGAAAGATTGGCACTGGGCCAGGCAGAGGAGGGATAAAAAGAAAATCATGTATCTTCAGTGACTTCTCAAAGGAACCTTCTGAGGAGTAAGATCTCAAAATCCAGTAAGGTATCAACTGTGTCTTCATTTCCACATCATGTGTTTGATGCCTGGAACAAATGCCATGCTGCTAGTGAAATTTTAAAACCTTATTATAAATACATTGCTAGCAAACTCTAAATGTTAGTCACACATTACAACAGTGGGCAGTATCAGTCAGCACCCTTAGTATGATTGTTATAATCACTGTTTTGTCCCTTTACAGTTTACGTCATGACCCTGAATATCAGGTCTTTATGGTATTTACTTCTAGACCTAAGTCCACCTTCTAATTAAGAGATTGATGCTCACCATTATCCTTTCTTAATTAATTATACTGGACATAGCATATCTGCAGCAAGCCTTGCAAATAGACCAAGTTGCCTGCAGCTCTGTCATTCTGGATTTTGTTTGCACAAAGAAATCTATGTAGTCTGCATTAGTTGGCCTCATTTATTTTCTGCTTCCTTCTGCGCAATTCAGCAGGTGTAATTACAAGCTGAACCACTATCCGTAATCCAAACACCATAGTGTTTGTTGTCAGTCTTTGTGGAAAACAGGAAAGATTGCATTAGGTTCTAATGTGCCCTAAAACCTCCTTAAGGCACTTTTTTGTTCATCTGACTTGCTAAATGTTAAAAGAATGTTAGTGGGATATTCAGCAACCCCGTGCTTCTAGGCAACTTTGGGGTTATTTTCTGCAGCATTCAGTGGGATGCTAAACTTGCACAAAAGCTAATCATAACTTTCACAGATTGCTCAGATCCTCTTTGGTCACAGAGTTTTAATTTTCCTGCATTTTTTTAGTGAAGGGAAGATGTTTCTTGAAGTCACTTAGGTTTTTTCAGAAGAAAAGTTTAAATGAAAACTGGATTTCAGGGTTCAGGTGTGTTATATGTTTTTAAGCTAAAACCTAAAGTTTCATTGAGTTAGCATTGTACAATTCATTTGTAAGAAGGTGTCAGCTGTTCCATACTTTATCTTTCAGTTGTACGTTCCTGTAAAAAAAACCATATATCGAGTTGTGGGAGACCTAGCTCAAAGCCTTGCTCTAAGGGAGGTAGAGGAAAAAAATGAATCTGAATCTTTCTTATTTCACATGATCTCATCACTGAGCTACGGGGTACAGAGTACCCGTTATCTCTTACAGATGGAATGATTTGTTTGACCCAAAACATATCGTTTCAGCCAACTGAAATTTTGGAGAAAAGTTGATCTTAAGCTAATACAGTACAAATTTCTTGTGTGTGTTTTGATTTTGTCTCCAGCACAGAGAAAACCCCCACAAATAAACAAACGAACAAACAAGCCCCCCTGCTGTCTCCTTTTATTCTTCTGGCTGAAATAGACTTCTGTACCATTTCTGTGACATGCTGTACTGAATTCCTGGAGAAAAGACCCAGAGATCCAGACGAGAGTGGATTTTCCATCCCTGCACTTTCTTTGGCTTCTTTATGACAATGCCCAAATTGCACTTTGGGGTATTTCAGTGTTCAGCTTTGGAGGTAGCCTCGCACTCCTTGCCAGTTGGAACTGCACTGACTCCATCACCCTGAACAGTACAGGCAAGCTTGTATTTCAGCAGGAGTTCAGGGGATTGCTATAGCACTATCAGTGTTCTCTTTTCCTTTTACAAGTGAGCTGAAATCTATTACTGCCTCAGTTTGACTAAGGAAAGGTAAAAGTTTCCTGGCGCACAGAGTTCCAGGTGCTGTTGCTGGAATCGCACATATTTGACATCCAAAATCATAAATGAGCAAAATGTCCCTACTGAGGTCATGAGACCCACCAATAAACAAATCGGTGACTACTTCCCACAATAAATCTGTGCATTGAATTGATAATGTTCAGGAATAGAGAGTGAAAGAGCACTTTTCTTTTCTTTTTTTTTTTTTTTTTTTTTTAATCTTTTTATTCTTTTAGCACCCTCAGAGAGCTATCTTTGTGAAAGCCCAAGTCCCCTACAGTAATATTTAAAAGGCAGATAGAAGGCATGCAGATAAAAAGACAGCAAGACAGCATGTGTTTCGTTATCAGTCAGTGTTTTGTTGGATCTGTCAGTTCAGCCTCTGGAATAATCCTTTTGGTTCTTTACTCCTGACATTGGTGTTAGGAAAAGTGACAGCTTCTATAAAGTTCCTCAATGGATGGTTCCTAATGTGTTCTTGTATGTAACCCCTTAAATATTAAGACTTATAAAAATTGCTTTTGAAAATGAAAAGTAATATTTTTATTGATATCATCACTACGTTAATATGTCCTATTTTTAAAACACGGTGATAGTTTGAACCAGACAAAAATTATTAGGGAGCAGAAGACGATCTGTAGAACACACTTTTTAAAACACTTCATAGATCAAGTATTACTGCACTTCAGCATCTCTTTTGCAAAAAATAAATATTGAATTCTGAGATGAAATGCACAGGCTGTGAGGATATTGGAGTTTGGAAATGATCACACAGCTGTCAACTGAATGATGTTTTTTCACTCACCTCAGTATCAAAATGGTTCATGGAAAGGGGAGTAACCCAGGGAGGTAAGCAGAGAGGTACAAAGTCTTTGTTGTTGTTGCTAAAAGCATTTATGTGATGTTTTGCTGTCCTCCCTTTGAAGGTCAGTCATGACTGGCAATTTGTAATGGAGTTAGTTGTTACTTGGCTCTGCACCACAATAAATTGGTGGAAAATAATTTTAGTGGATACAGTGGTTTGAACTGAGCATATGGTAGAAGCATCATGAAAAAAAAGTGTTTGGTATCTATCAAGACTGCTAATATAATAATGTAGGAAAGTGGTTGACTGCAAATTTTATATCTATGTTTATTTAAACACTGAACATTTAAACATTTTTTGAAACAGATTTACATTTCAGCCCTTATTAGCTGTTGGAGAATAATAGTGGAATGTCTGCTTTGTACAGATTTGGCTGAGGAAACACATTCTCCTTGGGAATGGTCATTGTGTAATAAACTGCAGTATAAAAATCAATGACAAGTCATGATTTTTACATTTACAATATGCTAAAGTAAATTTTGCTTGATTTCCACGATGTCATTGATTGAATTTAATGTCTTTCTTTTTTTTCTCATATTCCTGTTGGTAGTTTTGCTGGTACTAACTGTACAAGAAAACTTGTTTTCTTTTTGAAAGCACACTGAAAGAAGTAAGGATCTTCTGTTACAGTCCTGTGGTGGTGTGGCAACAATTACAGCTTTCTGCACTGTTTAGCCAAATTGTTGCTGTGCCTTCTTTGTGCAGCAGATAATTGTCACGGTTTAGGGTCAGGGCAGCCCCTTAGACCTAACAGACACTTTCTGTTAACCCCCCTCCCTCCCCAAAGGGGAAGAGAAAAGGAATAAGGGCGAGAGAGACAGTGATTAGAAAAGGAAACTAGAACAGATTTAATGATAATAATAGTAATAATAAAATAGAATATGTACAAATATATACACAACCAGTATCGAAATCAACCCCCTGATGGTAATTACATCACCGTCACCACTGACGCTGTGGAGCAGGCACTGGGGGTCCCAGACCAGGCCCTGCAGCACATGGGAGCTGTGTTCAGGAGCTGGATTCTGCTACTGGATTCAGGAACACAGGATCGAAGGCAGAATGGACAGAGTCCTCC
>JAAGNO010026144.1:24374-48430 GCA_033439905.1 Ceryle rudis
GTGCCGTTAGTTAGAAGTACTGAGCTGAAAAGTAAAATCACTGAACAGAATTAGTTCTGTTTTCACTCGAACCAGGAAAATAATGTATTGTCTAATTAAGAACACAGCTCAGGACGCTACCCTTTACAAATAGATATGCTATTCCCATTTCATGTAATAAAAAAAAAAATGTTATAACAGTTTAATTTCAGGTACTGTACCTTGTAGTTCTGGAGTAGTGCAGTCTTCTGCGCTGACAAGTCATTAAACCAGAAATGTCTTGGGTTAGTGGAAGAATGACCTTAACTACTGCATTCTTAGAGCTTTTGCATTCTTTAGGCAAAGTAAA
Organism: Ceryle rudis; assembly: GCA_033439905.1. NCBI lineage: Eukaryota > Metazoa > Chordata > Aves > Coraciiformes > Cerylidae > Ceryle > Ceryle rudis. The sequence continues at coordinate 24,703 of JAAGNO010026144.1, forward strand.
GCTACAACAGTTTACAGATTATATTCCTTGTCTTAAGGTGATGAAGAAAAAAAGAATGAAGCAGACATTGTCCCCAGACCTGTCTCTCAGGTTTTCTCTGGAATAGTGCTACAGGACGCTGAGGCTCTGCCTAATTCGCCACAGTAAAAGCGTAGGAAGGCAATAGAAATTAACTTGAAAATTAAAATACTTATTCCCTTTCTTCCACTCGTCTCTGTTTAAACTATACCTACACTAGTTAAAGATGTCTCCCCTTTGTCCATTTCCTACTATGACATAAACTTTGTTTTAAGGGTTTCTGCATTGACCCTGGTAGAAATACTTGGTTAAAGGATGGCGGGGTGGCAGGAGGGAAGGTGATAATATACAGGAACACCTCTCTGCTATGTGGCATACATACTTTTATGATTGGAACAAGGAAGTTCAGAGAACAAGGAAACATAAACTGCAAGTTTAAAAGACTGCCCAGATAATGAAATAGCAAGAAGGCTATTCAATGTTGATCAATAAAATTCTAAAAAACACCACCAACAACCAAGCCCTCTAGAAATAGTTAATAGACAATAATTAAATAGATAATTTGAAATCCACACTAAATAAAAAAATTGATTGCTTTTTTTTTTTAAATATGCTTCCTAAGAATCTGCCTGAAAATTGATATAATCTTTAATGAAATAACTGTAATGTGAGGCTTTCAGTCATGAATGAATTAGAAAACCATATGGATGCATTAAGTAGGAATAATAAATGTACCATACATAAAAGTAGGACATCCATAAATCATTTATGATGTCCCTTCTTGTCAGTTCTTGGCTCTTTGAGTCTTAATTGAAAGCCAGGGTAGCTGGATATTAGAAAAACTAGATTTGTTAGTCAGATAACAGACAACTTTCATTAAAGCATTAATTAATTTTAGAAGGCTGAGGGCCTGATACATTAAAAATGCTTGCAGAGCTGTGCTACTTTAGTCGTATTTTTTTCTATTTTAATTACTGTCTTCCTCTAGTCAATGAAAGTTAGTTGTGTTCTACTTTTGCTTGCTCAGCAAGCATGATGGGATACTAATTTTGTTTATAGACTTGAGTATTGTCTTGCCCAAACAATTACAAATGCATCAAAAGGCTGCATGGTACACTAAAAAAGTAAAGTGTCTATTCCTAGAGTAACTATGAGTGAGCTTGTTTCCTCTTTCGAAGGCAGAGATTTAGAGGACCTGTGTTAGGCAGGTCATTCTATGCACAGTCCTTCATGCCAATGGAGACAAGAGAACGCTGCAGAAAATACCTTTTTTCCTTCCTTCTTTTCACTTTTTTTACATTTAAACATACTAATTTAATTTTTTTTTAATTACCTTTAATAGTTTCCTTCCTGGAATCTAATCTCATTAAGAAGATGGCCAAAATAAATATTTTGCATCACTCTTATAAAATGAGAGCACCACATAAGTACTGAAATTAATGTGAGACTTAAGCTGCAAGCTTCCTCTGCCAAAAAGGTACATGTCTGTGCCAAAATGATCAGAGTTGTTTTAATAAAATACTTTAGGAAAAATTTTAACAAATAACTGGATTTACAATAGTGGTTCTAAAAATAGAAAAGTTTCAGTCTGACAATATTATTCAAAATGAATAGCACATCTTTGTGATGGTGATAAATATGCTAAGAAAAAGTAAAGATAGGCAGCTTATTTTTAAGTATCATATTTCTTTTTTTCCAGGTGTTGAGTAGGTTGTTTTTAGGGTTAATTTTCCATTATTCAAAGTGAGAGACTAAGGCAACTTAGTTATGAAAATAAAAAACCCCAACTAATTATGTAATGTAACAATGTAAAGATATAACAGAGTAAGATCATGATGTAGATGTACTGGTAACTAGAGTTAGCTCACATCTATTGGGGCTTGCTATCCCAAGCCTAGCATCAATGCAGAGAGCTGGCCATCTGTAACCAAAAAGTCCCTTGGAGTCCCAGTGCTGGGGAACGTGTTGCAGAACACAAGGAGCATCAATATCAGTGCAAGTTAAATGGTATCCTTCTGACTCTCAGCTTATCCTTCTGACTCTCAGTTTATGGGCAGCTTTGGTGTCTCCACATTCCTGTGCTATTAAGCTGAAATCCAAGGGCATCTGAGCACTGACTGTATTTCTAGGACAGGGAGTTTGTTTCTAGGCCAGACTCAAATGTTCTGAACTCTTCTACCCACAGTCAAACCCATTCTCTTGTTCTCATGTAATTGATCTTTCTTCTGTAATGCTACCAGTTTGGCTGGCCAGCCAAGTGTGTTCAATAGTTTGGAATGCTTTCCTTGGCTCACATCAAATTCACTTTTGCTTTCTACCACTGTCTTTCAGTGGACTGTAAAACTGGCTTGGATTACAGCTGTAGGTTTTCCTAGAGGCTAGCCAGAATTTCACTGCGTGCCCTGTTGGACTCATGGGCTGCCAGTCGACCAGTCCTCATCTGTTATGAGAAGAGCCCTACAAATTCTTTTCATTAAAGGAAAGATAGTTTAAACTAAGAATCCAGTGCTTTTTGGCATGCTGCATATTCATCTCTTTTGATCAATCACAGAAGAAATTAAATCAGAAATGCGTATGTGCTGCTTGCAAAGACTGTTCAATCACTGCGGCCCCATTAATGTCTCGTGTGTTGCCAGTCCCAGTGATCCCAGCCTTTGTCAAACACAGCTGTATAAGTTTGGCAAAGGCTACTAGCTTTCCTTTGTCTTAATGTTGTTATAACCCTCTCCATCCTTTGCTCTGCTGCTATTGATCTTTGCTCTCTTGGCCATATTACTACTACCATTGTTTCTTCAGTTGTAATAGAAAGACATTGACTATAATCTTTGGCTCCAATACATAGTAATTTATTTTCTTGGCTTGTCTAACATAAACTACATCTTTGCTTTCTTAAGCCTTACTTTGCCTGGAGGACGACCGACTCCACCTCTATCTTTGGCTTTCTTTTTCTTTCCCTTGTCTCTAATTGTGGACTTCTTTCAAAATTACTTTGAGGCTGATTCAGTAGAAAAAGACCTTGGCTTTGATACCACATCAGCTGCCAGCTAGGTATCTAACAGCTTATTAGTTATAGAGTGGATCATCCATTCATGTGGCTTATGGAGGACAAAGCAATAATTCTTTATTCTGGAGAATATACAGATCAGGGACTTGAGCTGAGGTCTTCTGTAGCCACTATAAAGCTCTAATCACAGATCTGTTGCTTATTCTGAAGTAAATTGATCTTCAGGTCTTCAGCAGGTTGGCCCTTAGTGAGTTTATCAGCAATACGTTATTTCTCAGCGGTGTAAGACTCAACAGTTTTGAAAAGAAATTCTGGGGATGGGAGCTGGAGGAAAAAAAAGCTATTCTTAGCTCTTCTTTTGCTAACAGCTTGTACAAAATCAGGAGGCAGTGTATCAGCACGAGTCTCAACACAGATTGTCCTGATAAGGTTATACTGAGTTCCTCATAAAACCTAGATAGCAGGGAGTTTCTTGCCTCCTTGCTAAAAAAAAAAAAATATAGTTGCAGGAAACACTCTAAAATAAAAATGCAGCCAAGTATTTCTGTGTAGGGAGATAAGACCACATGCGGTCCATGTGCTTTATCTGCTAAAGTGGGAAGGCAGAATTTGGTTTTGAGAGGCAGTACCAGACAGGTTACATGAATGGAAAGAAACGAATAAAACTTAGTGCAGTGAATCTAGCACACTCCATTATTCTCTGGAAGGATCTCTTATGATCTGTGGAAGCCTTTTTAAAATTCTATCTATATATTCATAAGTCATTTAGTTAATATCATGTCAACCAGACAATCATTTCAGCCAAACTTGAACTACATTATTTCTACACTGTTCTTTCTTTCCTGAGTTATATTTTCTACTAGGACTTACAGTGTAATACTACTGATGTGAACTGATGTGAAACTTAAGAGAATAAGAGTCCTAACTGCTTGATATATTTAATGTTGCCAAGTATAAAACTTGTATTTTTCTCCATTTAATCAGGGATGTAACATTTTCAAAAGCATTTATTTAGAACATTACCATGGCTTCCATGATTTTTTTTTTCATCCTTTTCTCTTTGGCTAACCTTTTGGTGCTTACCATGTGGTATTCTCTACCCTTTTTATCCTTCTCTTTCATTACTGTAATATGTTTACTGGAGTTCTTGCCCCCAGAATTCCTAGTTTGTAGTGCTTACTTAAGACATCTGTCTCACCATCCATTCAGACAGTCCCTGATAATTCTGTATTTTAATCTACTCCCTCTCTGATTCTGCTGTGTGCAGGTCAGATAAATCATTAAATACTTTCCTCATCCAATCCTTGTTTCGTCCTTTTTTTAAACACGTGTTTGGGTTTCAAGCTATGATAGGGCAAATATCTAATCTTACCCCAAATCTTTTGTAATAAATTTGAATTTGGAACAATACTTTCAATAGTACATTCATCTTCCTTCATCACGTCCCCACATAGCTCTGCTTTCCAACTTGGAGTGACATATTGGTCTTCTGCACACCTCTGGCTGTGCACTCATCCCTTCATCTCACACCTTCTCATTCTTCTCATGCTCTACTGGTCTACTCTCCTTTTTACATCTCTTCAGTGCTACCCCTTACCCCAGGCTACTTCCAGGGTCTTGTTTTGCCTTTGTTTTTTACTCACCTTCACATTTGTCTTTCTTTTCCCCTTTTTCTTCTCCTTCCTTTAGTTTTGTAGCCTTCAACTATTTTCCTCTTAATTTTTACATATTTCTTAGCTCACATTTCTCTTTTTTTTTTTTTTTTTTTTTACCCAGGGCCCTTCTGTTACCAGATCTCTGATTAATGTTGTGTCTATGCAGACATTTTCTTGAACTATGATATGTGTCTTCCCATCATATATTGTGGCAATACAGCAGGTGTTCTCAAGTCTGGTTTCAGTTAGATGTTTTGGTCTGAGGTTAGGTTTTGTTGTTATTTTATTCATGGCAAATAACTGCTGTGGTTCACTGTGAGTATTTCTAAACCTAGTTGCTTATTTGCTTGCATTAAGCTAGGAAAAAACAACTGGAGAATATTTGTGCTGTTGGCACAGAGTTGCATTACTTTTGCAGTGCTCCATGGACCTCTGGATTCCAGGTGCTGTGAGGAGTGTTGTGAAGCATGTACACCCGTGTACTTACAGATCTGGAATTAAATGATGATATAAGTGATTTTGGAAAATCCCATTTAAACTTGAGACCAATATATACTTTGAAGTGCCATATTAAATTTTGCTGGTTTTGATAAACTGTTATATTTTTAAAGTATTTTCACTTTGAAAAGGTTCATATTTGTGACATGAGTGGTGACTAAAAGAAACTAAATTAATGCCTGCTCAAAGACAATTAAAAAGTTACCTCAGCTCAAGTAAATATTTGAGATTAATTTATTGTACAGTGTACATGTCAAAGGTCACTTAGCAGTGTAAAAATATTCAGTATTTCTTAAGTGTAGGTCATTGAATAGGTTGAGTTTATACCCTATGGAGTTTTGGAGGAAAATTCTAGTGAAAACGCATAGAAAAACTATCAAATAACAATATCAGCCACCAGATGTCCCTGTACTCATAGGTGGTAATGAGCAATATTCATTTGACTGTCTAATTGCTTTTATTAAAGGCAATTTACACACAGTGTATGTATTTCCCAAGTCTCTGTTAACCACTGCGTAATAAGATCACGAACAAATGGCAATTACATTAACAGTATGTGAGAGCTGTAGTTAGGAAAATAAATTACAGGAATTCACTGTTAAGTTTCTACTTGCCATGTCAGTTTTGTGCACTTTTCCTGCTCTTGGAAAACAGTGTATCTTTTGTCATGCACTGCATGGTAGAAGTGATAAATATTGACCTCTGTAATTTCTGTAAATTTATATATGTAAATATAATTAGTCATATAAATATATTATCTACCTATGTATAAAAGACTCTTAAGTTATTAGAACTGATAGAACTAGTGAGTTGAAGGAATATGGCTTTTATGATGATTCCTTTTAACTTTGGTAGCTATTGGAGAAGATTCTAGTCATGGTACCTGCATTCACGCAGGCTGTTTTGTTTCTGTCAGCTCCTTGCTTAGCGTCGCCATGTAGTATACTCCAGTCAAATGCTCGGCTATCAGCCATCCATGCATGTTTAGGGGCTATAGCAGGAAGGTGAAGTACCTCCTCAAGTGGAGGCTTTTGTCTGCTCTCCTCAAATCTGTAGATAACCATGTATCTGACCATACCCACAGTGGGAACTAGGCAGGACTGCCAACATGTGTGCCCTTAAGTATTGAAGATTTGAAGACACAACCTGACTTTTCAGTGATGCCATGACACAGGCAGGACACCTTGTCCTTCTTTTCCCTGGGATGACTAAGCTACCAGAAGAGCATCTGAATTCCTGCAGGTAGCAAGACCCTGGCATGACTGAGAGATCCTACCCCAGGAATTCAGGTCTATATTGACAGCTACCCTTGGAGAGAGACAGCAGATATTGGTGGCAGGTCACTTGGTCACAGGACCCATGTCCAAGCCTGCCTTTTGTTCTGTGTCAGTGCCACTGTGGCATAGCCCAGATTGGCAAAGTGCAGTCCTGGCAAGCTCTGCAGACCTTCCCTACCTGTGCGTATTGCTTATCTTGACACCTACGACCTGTGGCCAAGGCCCAGCTGAGCACATCTCTGCAGAGGGGCTAGCAATGCTGACACTAGCGTACCATAGGCAGGGAGCAGCACTTTGGATTGGAGTGGCCTCCTTTAGGGTATGAAGGAGGTACATCTCTTGGGAAAGGCCATGTGCCTAGTGCTGCCTGGGGTCATTTTTTTCCTCTCCTTTTTGCTACAAGGAGCTGGTGAATGATGGACAGGAATCAAAGAGGACTTCTTGGCTAGGACCCTGTGGGAAGGGCACAAGATATTTGTGTTAGCAGAGCTTGGGACAGACACTGAGCAGACCCAAGCACTCTCTGCAGTGTTGACATACCAAAGCTGATCTAAGGTGTCTTGGGAGCTGTCATGTAGACCTTGCTTTGGGCTTGTGGCATTTTTGCAAGGACCCAAACAAATGAGTGTGAAGAAACTGTAGGTTTACAGAACCGAATCTTGTGTAACAATACACGTGTAAATCCCATCTCATATAAATAGAGCCATCTATTTATTCTTGAGTAGTCCTGTTTTATGGAGTTGTGCTGGTGCTCAATGCATTTTCACAAGAATACATTCTGTATTTAGTCCTGCTAAGTTAACTTGAAAGTGTGAACAGAATTATATTCTTTTGATTGTAGTTGTGACTCTCCAGATGTTTCTCTGTATGACAATGCATTGTCTGATTAGAATGTTTAGGTTTTTAATGGCTTTATAACTAATCTGCTGCTTTTTAATCATAGTTACAACGTTTTGCAAGATTCATAGCCTTGAAGATTTCTGCTATATGTAGATGAATTTATTTGTGGGCGTTTCTATGGTCTTCTTCCTTTTTAAAAAATTAAACATAAAATTTGTATTAAACCCAGGTGAATGTTTATTGCCCTTTAACAGTGTTTTCTGATAATGATGATAGAGCAAATCATACACTTTGTGTTGCTTTTCAATGTGCTTGTGATTTTTTTTTAGTGTATGCATGTGTCTTTACTGATCGGTGAGCAGTTACATAAGTTAGATACTAGATACATAGATTGATTCATCAGTAGGAATTCTGTCTTAATAGGATGACTGCCTTCTGGTGTCTAAGCACTGTAATGTTGACTAAGTAAGGGGAAATCAGTGGGAGCCAAAGGAGGCAGGAAGGGAGTCAGAATGAATGAATTTATAAACTAATTTGAAGAAAACAAGCCACTTTTGAAAGCAGCAGGCATCCTTATCTTAGTGGATGTGCTGAGCTTGCCTTTCCTAAATTAAGATACCAAACAACTAACACTTTATATACATTACATAAAAATCTATGTTGTATTTATTTATGCGTATTTGTCTGTATGTATTTCAAAATGACATATTGCACAGAGCATTGGGTTTTTTTGACTTTTTTGGTTACAAAGTTTTCTGTTTCCACAAGGCATTATTGTCTCCCAAGAACAGCTAAAAAACCAAAGTAACAGAAAACGTTTCTACCATAGCCCAATAAGCGAGGCATGAAAGGTTATTCCAAGTCTGAGTATCAGAAAATGCTACTCACGTTTTCAAATCCATAGACAAATACAAAAGTAATTTATTTTTTGTATATTTTTTCTTCTAATTTTATATATTTTAATTAAACTATTTCAGTTTGTGATATGCCATGATATTAATGTAAAGAAGCTTTCAGGAACATGGTTTTGTGGAAGTAAAAGGTTTTATGTGCATTTTAGCCCAACAGAGTGAACTAAATTTATTTCAGTCCACTGAGCTAACTATATAACTTAATCCTGTTATTTTACTTGCAGTTTCCTGGATTATCTCTAGCTCTTTAATCTTATAAAGTACCATGTTTATTAAACTGCTTGCATGTGTTTGGGAAAGGCATTGGCTGTAAAAGATATAGAGACAAGAAAATTTCTTGCACAACTTTCTTAATTTGAATGAAGGAATGTGTACCACCTCTTGTAAAGGCAGACATGATGTCTGATTATGTAAGTACTTGTAATTTTTAATTAGATTTTGTGCTTAAATCTAGAAGGAATGTTATAAAATAGGCAAAGACGTAATAACCAGGTTGTGATTTAGCTCAACTTTAGCAGTATGTTGCTAATGCTTCAATTAAAAGGCTCTTTTTCTGTAGTTACTTGAAAATGGTCATCATTTCTTGTGCTTTTAATGAGCTAAATTTCAGTTTACAGACCAGTATAGCACTGATTAATTCTACACTGATGGTAGTTATGAAATATTACAACACTTGTGCTCATCCTCAATAAGGTGTATATCATACAAACATAGATAAATTTTGGTCAGCAATGGCTTGCTTTTTTTTATATGTAATATTGCTTCCATAACACTCTTTTTAGAGGAGTTAAAATTGCTCTTTCTGTGACTGCTTAGAATTGTGTTTACTGACAGCGAGGGTAACACCTGTCTTTAAACTGGTAGAGCTTTATGAGGAGTGTTGACAGTGGATTTTTGAAGTGAGAGAAAAATACAGGCAGTAGAGGATTTGTTTTAAATAACTAGTAATCATATACATTTGGTTTGCTGTAGTTTATGTGCTATGAAAGTCAAAATGTGCTAGAAAAAATGCGGAACAATTCCACAACTCTGAGTATTATCTATATAATGCCTGTACAATATAAAAAAGATCTTGGGTAATATATATGCTATTATTTCTTTAATTCTTTTCTTTCATGCTTAGTGTACCTCCATGCCTGTCTGTTTTTTTGTTACCTTGGTGTGGACTGCAATCCATAGGTGTATGAAAAATACCCATTTGGCCTGTATGTGTTTCTGTTCCGAGTTCTAGCCACATCTAGTTTAAGTCTCTGGGGATCTGTTCAAATACTGGGGCATCTGTTTGCTTGTGTCTTACTGCGGGAAGGTTGCCAAAGGTCCCATCATGCAGACACACTTGGTCAAAACTGAACATGTCTTAGATAAATAGCTGCAGAGGACATGGTACTGTGTTCATTTCTACCTTGACAATAAAGGCAAAGCTCAAGTTCACTGCTAGCTTCTGCGCTACAGGCCAGTGAAGTGAGTGCAGTATTGCAGTGACATTAGCAAACTTGCTGAGGGTACAGCCTGTCCCTTCATCCAGGTCATTGATGAATATGTTGAACAAAACTGGACCCAATACTGGCACCTGAGGAACTTTCAAAGATGAAAGAGAGTGGCTTAACAATGACATCCATGAGCAATATGACCATGAGTGTGTTGTCTTGAAGCTCTCAGATTTCAGTGAACATGGACAGCTACATTTTTTTTTTCATTCTGAATAGCTGTCAGGATTATGCCTGTGATTCCAGAATTCTTTTCAATAGCTACAGTACTTGCTGTTGGTCAGTGTGACACTGAGCTCTGCCCGAGAGCTCCTTGCGAGAGTCTTCTAGACCACTAGAGCTGCCCAGAATACAACTATCCTTCATTCCTCGTCATGTCCTTTCTTTCTTCCCATAAGGTCTAACAGCACTTACGATACACTTCTGTTTTGCAGACAAACCTAATGCCTGATTGTCAGTCAACTAATCTGTTTACATTTGGCTTGACTCCATCAACGACAAACAATGTTAAGTCTATTAAATATCATCTGGGTATTCCGCAGCATTTGTGCGTAAGTTCTGCAAAACAGTGCTTGAAGGTTGTTTACACAATGAAAAAGACAATTCTCCTAACTTAGTGTATTACTTATTCCTCATAATATTTGGATGTCGGTCCAGGATAGATACAATATATTCACAAAGGCAAAGATCCAGGAAAAACCTTTCCTTCAGCAGAGTAGCTGAAATGAACAAAATGTTCCTGGTTCTTTAATTGCTTTTCTTTCTATGACTTGGCATATCACATAATAATATGAAATAAATCAAAAGTGCATCTGTCTAATCTTGTATCACTCATTCAAACTGAACTCCCATGTATTTAGATTTGAACCTCTTCCTTTTGGTTGTGCTCCTCTTGCTACAATAATAGAGGTGAAATACATGTGACAGAAGAGGTACCAGAGAGGGCTGCTTGTGTGAAAACAGTATTTTACTTGGGTAACCATGGCCTTGACAAACAGCTTGTTTGATTCAGTTTTTGGGAGGAGGTTGTGAGAAGAATGATCTTCTGAGGGGGTCAGAGCTCTTCTCTAGAGCCTGCTGCCTTTGGAGCAGAGTGGCTCCCCAACACAGGTTTCTTCTGACAAGTATAAATCTGTCGAGTGATGCTCGCGTTTAAGAAATGACTGCACAATTAGACATTTTAGCCAAGCACCTTCATATTTTCAGTTTCTGTAAAGGTCATTCTCATGATCATCTGTACACTGGTTTGATCACATAGCTCAGTTAGAAGCCAGAGTAGCAAATAAGGACATATTTTATGGTGCCTATTGCAAAGGGCTAATTGTAAATGAGCCAGATCAAGTAGTGGAAGCAGTGTGACCATCACCACCTGGTAGCCATAGCTGTGGGTAACTTGTATGTCTCAGGAAGCTATTTGGGTTTCTCTACACTGAACCTCAAAATGACATGACTTCGCAGGTGCCATATGCAGACATTTGATACACAGGAAAGGACCGTAAAACCTCTTTTCTTATGGTTCTTAGCACGAGTGTGAATGGTACCAAATATCCTCTGAGATGCAAGATCATAAAATAGTTCGCAACATAAGGCCTCTGTCATAAACAAGATATCAAATTTGGTGCATTATATATATTAATAGTATATGGTTATTAATAATAATGAATAAGAGTTCAATATTCTTTCTCTGAAGTGTATTAAACATTAAAAGACAGAATGAAATTCCGTCCAGGAATGTTAGCATGAAATGAGATGAGGTACTTAGCAGAAGACTTTATTTTACTGTTCATAAATAAAAAATGAGTACTTTTGGTATGTGTTTGGTTCTTATTTTTGAAGAAAGAATTGCTAATTGCCAGTAACTAAGTAAAAAATACCCAATACCAGTATGATTAAATATTTACGGTAAAAAAAAACAAACCGTCAACTGAATCCAGGACTTTAGTCCTTCTGTGCCTAAAGCAGTCACTAAATTGCAATCACAGTCATATTTGTACTTTATCTCTTCCTTCAGAAATCTGGCCTTCTTATCTATGCACTGAAGTAGCTTCAAAAGGAGGGATGGAGAATGCAGGAAGTCCTAGAATAACCTCAGGCTTCTCAGACAACAGTCATTCTTGGAAAAATGTTTTGAAGTCTCCTTGTAAAAGGGAGAATATTGGACCCACATATTTTTTATTTAAGGATGACATCCTTTTAATCCCTAAGTTATGAGGAAGAAGGAATAATGGTACAATAATTCCCATATTGTATTGGGTGTAGAAATGGTCTAAGCATAAAAAAGCAAGCAGAGTCCTCCCCTAGAGCTGTGGGTATGAATCCTCCTGATACAGAATAGGATTTAAACCATGTCACTGTCCACAGCGATGTTAGCTTTGTCACTGACTCCAGCACAGATTTTATGTGTGACCTGACTGCTTATGCCTTGGTTTCCCCTCCATTCAGACAGCATATGATTTAATTTTGCCACATACAGAGGTAGCTGCAAATATACCTCCATTAAACAGTTTGTGTTTCTGAAATACAATAATAATGACTTTAGAGAGGAAAAAGCCTTCAAAAAATTAAAACCAGTGTACAAATACGTCTTCCAAAGTGATTTTCTCATACTAACAGCAAGGAAAATCTGTACTTTAAGAGTTTCGTGGAGAAAAGGTATTGATTGAATTGCCTAGGTTTCTGGGTTCTTATAGTTACAGTATACGATGGGTTTATATGACATGGTTGAGTTCAGTAGCAAGAAACTTGATCCAGAAATATGGTGGGTGTTTCCTAGCTTTGTATTGTCTGAAATAAGATATTTCTTAGTCTACAGCTAAAAGCATAGGCTGCTTTTCACTGTAAACTTTTAGAAATTAATTCAGTGTGTTTAGATTTGAGCAAAATCACACACAGTTTCCATTAAAATCAGAGCTCTAGGAAACTGATTCCTTTTAATACTAGCTACTGTTGAAGATCCAAAGAACGGAAATTTTTTATGCAGGATAGCTCCTGAAAGCTGTAACACTTAAAATGAAGATCACAGTACAGGCTGTTGGTATTATGTCACAGGTAACACATTCTGTATGTTGGATCTGGTTTTACGTAGTGAAGGTAAATCCTTTGTTATGAACCCATCTCTTTCAAAAAATATGACATTAATATAACCGTAAAAAATCTGACATGGTGAGATCTGTCTCTAGTAGAAACTAATCTATATTTGCTTCCATGACAATTTAAGAAAAGCATTTTGGTTAAGCGATCGGTAAAACTGTGAATCAGACTATAAATATGATTATTATTTTTTTGAGTGAAAGGTTTAATTTGCAGAGGAGGTGCTGCATGCAGATGTTGCAGGTAAGGCAAAAGCAGGCCATGAAATTACAGGCTGCCATCTATTTTAACAAATTAATTTTTCAGTTCTGCCAGTCAAAATTTAAAATTCATGATTAATGCATGGTGGTCGGTCTGAAGCTGATGGAATGACAGGCTGTTCAGCACTGAATTTTACTGCAGCTAACAAGGCAGATCAGAGAGGTCAAAGCTTATTTCTTGTAGTCTTACACAGGCAAGGAAATAGTTCTCCTCATCCTTAGTATCTTGATTACAGAAAGCTCACATCGTCTCCAATATGTTTTCTTTGAAAACAGAAAGCTATGAGGAAGAGATGATTAGTAAGACTTCAGTCATGTTATTACATGTCTTTCAGTATTTTGCAGAGGTTGGTGGTTAACACTGCAGTTAATCACCCTAAACCAGAGAAAATCTGTGATTACATATTGTAACAATTCTTTCACAAAGGATATTATAAAGGTAATGGGGCATGTGTTTAAACTCCTGTGTATCTTTCCTTTTTTCTTTTTTTTTTTTCCTTTTTAAAGGAAAAACTTAGATTTATTTTTTCTTGTATTTTTGTCCAACATTATGGATATTCCTATAGAAAATTATATACATTTGTTAGATCAAAATTTACTTTTAGTTTTCACACACACACCCATTTTGCCATTTCTTCTTATTTTCTCTTTTGCTGTTATGTAATTCAGTAGAGTTAATTGTACCTGTGGTTTTTTCCAGAGTTGTTTTTTATTCATCTTTTTTTTTATTTTTTTTCATTTTGCATTGTGTAATTCTTAAACACTTGAAGCAATTTGGCTAATTTAAATAAACTTTAACAAAAAAAATACAAAGTGCAGAGAAAAATAGGAAAACTGGAAATGAAATGAAAATAAACAGCAAAGCTGGAAATAATTATTCCACTTGATGGCAAAAAAACTTGGACTGGGGATGAAAAGGGGGAAAAAGATATATCATAGTTTTTGTTTTCCAAAACTAAATCAGTGTCGGCATTCCAACTGGAATAAGATCAAGTTTGTCAATTTGTTTATTGGGGTTTTTTTACTTATAAATTTAATATTCAAAACATTCAAATATTGTTTGCTTTGTAAAAAATAAGACTAGGGTATTTTTCAATGTGAAAGCTTTCAGACAGAGTATGTCATCCAGCTCTTCTGAGTCTGAGGGCTTTTTTGCTTTTGTGGATTGCAGTTGTGACCTGGAAGATTTTAGGAGCTGTTCCCTTTGCAGTGATCTGAGAACCATCCCCAAGCTGCCAGGTACCAAGTTGCAGTTCTGAGAGGTTAGAAACACCAGTGCCAACAGTCTATTGGTCACCAGCTCCATCAGCTAAATCAGCTGGGCAAAAATAATTTCTAGATTTCATTTGCACTGTTGTGCATTGCCCTTTATTTGATGTAACGATATTGTATGCGGATGATGTGTAGTTAAGGAATAAAAATTAAATCTCTATTAGGAAGCAATATTGTCATCTGTATCAAACTTAGACTTTGTATGCGTTGTCAAAAGAGAGAAAGAAAGAGAAAGAGAATGAAGGCAGACAGTAAGGCAGGCAGACAGTAAGGCAGGCAGACAGTAAGGCAGGCAGACAGTAAGTCAGGCAGGCAGGCAGGAAGGAAGGCAGGCAGGCAGGAAGGCAGGCAGGAAGCTAAAACCACTTTAAATTATAGCTCATCTTGCAAAGTCTGCCATGGAGAAACCAGTGAAGTTCTAGGTCTCCCAACTGCTCCTGGAGGTTTCTACCTTTTTCAAGGACTGTAATTCTATCTGCCATGTTGTCAACTCTACATTCTTGCAGTGGCAATACTGAGGTGAAGAAGAGCAGTGCAAGCATGAGGTTTTACAGACAACAGGGCAGTGTTCTGTAGTTACGGTCAAAGACTGGTGTGTGGCCTCTGAGGAATGTGCATTGGCAGATAACATACTTGGAGAATTGCCTCTGCAGGTCAGCTTCACATGAGTGATTCAGGTCAATAACTTTTGAGCAAAACATTTGCAGTGGAAAGATATTTGTGATTTAAAAAAAACAAAAAAAAAAAAACCCCAAAAAACCAAAAAAACCCCAACCAAACAAAAACACCCCCCCAATTTCTGTTTTTCAGATTAGCAGACCTTCTCATCGTTTTTGAAATTTTTCTTAATGGCCTTGTGATCCTGTTTCAAATTTTCTAGCAGCATGGGAGGAACTCAAAAATGGATTCAATTAAAAATACTTTTATCTTTCAGAGAAAAGAATAATTCCCTCAGAAACAGAGAAAGTCATGTTATCTTGTTTAACTCCCAGCTTTGCCTTTGTAACTGGATAAAAGAATTTTAAACAAAACTAGTCTTCACGCATTGTGTTCTCTACTTTAGGGGTTTTCTAACTTACAAATTATACCAAATGTACTTAAGGCTTTCAAATCATGCAGCTTCTTTCTAATTCTAACGGTGCACGTGCATATGAATCTGATTTACAGCATAGTCACTTCAGGCTGGAATAGAATAATTGGAAAAGGTCAGGATGAAAACTATGTATCGACCTGCATGCTGGGATTATGAAAATACAATTTCCATCATTCAGGGGAAGAGAGGTGATTATTCAAAGCAATACAGACAATATTTAATAGTAATGTTCTGTCTCTTGTGCACATACATATGTTTGCATGTGTGTGTATGCATGGTATCAGTCAATGATATCGTGCATGTTAAAACTGTTCTCCAAAGCAGTTTCCCCCTGTATGTGTTTTGCCAGCATATTTTCCTCAAATTAGTGCAAAATCTCCCTGTACAAACCAGCATCTAATTGCCCTGTTCTCTGTATAGCTATACACTTTTTATATATATGTACATATGTATTTTCATACAATCAATTATATATATCATAGTTAGAGATGGTTGTTACGGTACAAGTCTGTAAAATGCTTAATATACTTAATTCTTGTAAAACAAGTCTGTCAAATCAGATTACAGACACACCAGTTATTTTTGGGTAAAGAATTTTACAGTCACAATGCTCAATGAATAGTCATTTTTCTAAAACCTGTTACTGTTTTTATGCTTCAAATGTACACTGCAGATTTTCACTGAAGTAAAGAAATAAGTTGTTTCTAGGTTGCTCTTTGTTTACCATATTAAAAACCATGGTGTATTCTTCCCTGGATGCACACATGCAACTCCCATTAGCATTACAGTTAGTATCACGCAAGCACTGAGGAGATAGAATGGTTCCCCAAGGCCTTTATGTTATCCTCCATGCATTAAGTCATATGGAGCAGAACAAAATAATCAGAAAATATGAAGGCTTTTGAACTAGGGCTATTGAACTGTATTATCCTCGCTGTACTAGTTCTACAGAATCATCATCAGCAGCAGAGCTCATATAGGCAGAGCTCCCCCCCTCCCCCCAAACCATAAAGATACTTTTCTAGACTTCTGAAAGGCAGTGATGCTCTGCTCTTGTAGGTACAGTTGGTAAGTTGCAGAAAAAGTGTAAATTATTAGGGGTAAGGAAGAAACGTTGTAGAATGTTTTTAAGTGTTTTCTTATTCAATACTGCCTTTTATCTGTGTATAGGTAGTATACAGGTATTGATGACTAAGGTCTTTCAACAGGTCATTAAAAATATAATTATTGTTGTTCTTCAGCCTTAAAGCTGGTGGAAACATGAAGATCTCATTCTGAATAAAGCATTATGTCTTTATAATATTAAAAAGTTTAGATTTTTTTTTTTTTGAGGAAAAAAATTTACTAAAGTAATGTATTCTACTGAAACAGCCTTTTATAATAATAGCATATTCTGTCAGAGAGTTTTGACCAAGTTTTTAGGTTGCTTTTTGAGCAAAATTAGGACAAAGATGTAGTGAAAGTTTTTGGCCGGGAGCTAAACAAACTCTAAAGCTAATACCATTGGTATGTAGTTTCCATTTTCCAAGATGCATCAAACTATTGTTTTAAATGTGACCTCACTCAGAAACATCTGTTGTTCTTTGTGACATATTTAGAGAAAACTAAAAATTCTACTGAAAGTATTTCTTGGAACCAATAAATTTCTTAGGATTTTTAAAAAATATTTGGGGTATATTGCATATCCTTTTATGGAAGATACACTCAGAATTTTCCTAGCATATTCTGAATGAAATTAACAGCCTGGTCAGTAATTTAGTTCTATTAATATATAATCTCCATTATCATGTTTTGATCTGTTTAAACTTCATATGTCTTCCTGGATGTGGTCATGAACTCTTATGCAGTAGTCATAGCTTGCAAATATTTGTTCCCTTATTGCTGGTTGTTGTTCTTCTTACCTGTAATAAAGCTAAGTAAACAGCTACAGGCAACATATGCTTATCTCATTGGTAGGCTGCAAAATGATGAATCAGAGTGAATCATTATTTGGAAATAGACTACTTCAGAGCAAAGAAAGCCACCCACTTTGTGTTATCTTAGAAACTTTAAAATGTGTTAGAATACTGGCTAGGAAGGCCAGACTGATCCAAAGTAGAATGATGTTAACACTTATTTGTAATGTAAAGAGACAGAGTAAAAGGTCATGGAAAAATTTCATTATTGTAAATCTGCCAAAGACGTAGCTTGCCCCGATAGGGTACAAACTGTTCGGTTAAAGCAGTGCATTCACAAATCTCCTTTTTACAGGACTTGTTTCATTACTTTCTTAATTCAGTGGCAAATGTCCTGATGGTATGAATGGCGCACAGCTGATGTCCTGCAAGGTTTACATGTAAGTTGAGAACTGGTGCTGGGGCAGCTACTGCAGGAAAGAAGCTCTGTGGCAGTGCTGGGTAAGAAGTAGCAGAAGGGCAAAAAAACCCACAAACCACCAAAATTATCACTTCAGGAACATGAGATTTCTTGTTTGGCTTCTTTACTGAAGATGGTAAAGATGAGAAGCTGGTAGATGAGAAACTTGGTAGACAAGAAGCTGGATATGAGCAGCCAGTGTGTGCTTGCAGCCCAGAAGGCCAATCACATCCTGGGCTGCATCAAAAGAAGTGTGGCCAGCAGATCAAGAGAGGTGATTTTACCACTCTACTCTGCTCTGGTGAGATCTCACCTGGAATACTGTGTCCAGCTCTGGAGCCCTCAACACAGGAGGGACATGGACCTGATGGAGTGAGTCCAGAGGAGGGCCACAAAGATGATCAGTGGGCGTGAACACCTCTCCTATGAGGACAGGCTGAGGGAGCTGGGATTGTTGAGCATGGAGAAGAGAAGGCTCTGGGGAGACCTAATAGCCACCTTCCAGTACCTGAAGGGAGCTAACAAAAAGACTGGAGAGGGCCTGTTTACAAAGGCCTGGAGTGAAAGGATGAGGGATGATGATGGTTTTAAATTAGAAAGGATTGGATTTAGATGAGAAATAAGGAGGAAGTTCTTTACCACGAGACTGGTGGAGAACTGGAACAGGTTGCCCAGGGAGGTAGTTGAGGCCCCATCCCTGGAGCCATTCAAGGTGGGGCTTGACGAAGCTCTGAGCAACCTACTGTAGTTGAGGATGTCCCTGTTCTCAGCAGGGGGGTTGGACTAGATGACCTCCAGAGGTCCCTTCCAACACAGACGTTTCTATGTTTCTGTGTTTCTAAGATCAGGTAGTATGAGTTTAATTGTTTTTGCATTACACGTTGGTGGCTAAAGGTCACTTCTTTATAGTCCTTTTCATTTCCTTCCCATGTTACATTTCATCTTGTTTTTTATGCTGCCTCATTTCCTTTCTCTTTTATACTCATTTCATCCCTAGATAAGGAATGGGGGAGGGGGAAAGGGAGCGGTTGCTATCTCTAGTAGTATTTCCTCTTGACATCACATTTATTCATGTGACTCAGCTATACTACTTTCCTAATGATTAATAATAAATAAATTGACCTTGCACTTCACCATGCAGATTGACAGCTGACAGAGACCAGTAGATGAATGGAGGTTGCCAGTCCATCCACATCCTCTTTTTCCAAAGATCATTAGGTCCTTCTGTCTTCTCTTCAGAGGACCTTTTCTGAGGAAACTTGCTGCTTCCTTCTCTGACACCACAGGAGGCCATATTAGAGAATTCCAGTCTTCAGTCTTCCTCATTTACCCTTGTGAAAAGCTGCTTAACTATAACGATTTTAATCTATATTACTATGCAAAGATTTTCTTCATTTTGGATCTTCAGGCCTTACTCTATCATGTTATAGCACCATGTACTGCCTTTCCATTTTTGCCACATATTCCATAGAAAATCACTAGGAAATCTTCCAGTATCCACCCAAATGATGTCATGGTTGGACTGTCTGTCCTTTCCATCAAATGTTGTCTATCGTCCTATTCGAAAGTGTTGTCCTGCACTCACCACTGAGTTATCTGTATACCTTTTTCATAGCAATTTGGTAAGCATCTATCAGGTGAATTACTTCCGTGGTCCCAGGTCAGTATGTGTATATCCTAAAGCTATGTGAAAGCAGACAGTCAGGGAGGTCCACATGAAGAATCACCCTGAAACAATTTCTGTGTTTTTCTCTGTTCTTCAGTGAGTTCAGGGAAATATTTCTCCAAAATGGTTTAATTTTTTATGAAGCTATAAAAAAGTGCAAGAGTTATATTACCTGCTGAGAAAAGAAAGCCCAGGTGGGCACATAATATTATTATTGTTTGAACTTGTCTGCTTTAGCAGGAAAAAATGTATTTCATAAATTTAAAAAGTTGTCTTGGCCTCCCAGCGCGAGCTGAGCTGTTCTCACTTGTTACTAAATTTAGCATGCCTACATAGAAACAGAAAGGAGAAAAGCAAATAAACCTTGAATCTTCGCTTGCATTAATAGTTAATTGTTAACTGCATAATGTCTTACTTAGGAGATTATAGTGGACAGACATTCTTCTTTATTATAAGTGCTGAGATATTATTAGAGACAGAAAAAAATCATAGAAAAAATCCTGCAAATAAATGTGGTCCTCAGAGAAATAAAACCTTCTGAGATTTTTCTTTCTCTTATAAAACACTTAAGATGATCATCAGACTCTAACAAGGGGTACATCTGGGAAAGTAAATCAATGATAATGTTTCATTAAAAAAAAAATGGAGCTCAGATGTTCTTTAAAGGTTTTGTGGTTCTGTATTGGTTGTGTTAATGAAGTTCATTCTCTGTAGATGATAAAACTGCTTCCTGCATTAGTGAATGAATTCCCTTTTCTCTTATGGGAGAGCAATTTTCTGGTGAGAAACTGAATTCATGACGAGATATAGGTCAATATCTCCCATCTGACTAGGGCGATCCTCCCACCAGCCTGCAGAGAATGTGGGTGGTAATGAGAAGGGAGCAGGTATTAGCAGGGATTAAAATAAATGAAGTGAGCTCTGCTTGTCGGAAAAAATGATCAGGTATTCTAGTCTTGCAGACCTGATGCTTAAATGAGTAATAGGAACATCTCTGATGATACAGAATAAAATGGAAAGTAGAGAAGCAAAAAAGTCTTTTTTGCTGTGGCACGTAATTCATGCTATGCCTGAGAGTGTTGGAGAGAAAGAAACCTTCCTTTAAGTGAGGATGTCCATTTCCTACACTTGCTTACGGCCACCTGGCTCTCCCAGAACTGACAGCTTCAAAAAGCAGAAAAGAATACCAATGAACTAGTGTCTGTAAATTGCTTGTTAGTCTGCTATCAGTAATGGGAAAGGTGATCCCGTGCAGAAGAAAACATCAGGGACTCAACCATAATTATATCATGTTTGAGATGATGAGGAGCAAAAAAAGATGTCGTTGAGAAACAGATGTTGTGGTTCCCCTTTACAGCATCTTCCAGCTGTGAAAGAGTGGCCTTAAACTGCTTCTCCTTCAATAAGTGATTTTTTAATTCTAACAGTAGTTTCTAAACCTGATTCCTGCTGAGATTATGAAGGAAGGGGTTTAAGTCTTTCCAAGGACTCTTTAAATTTGCATGAGTCAAGAGTTATGAGAAAACATTTCTAAGGCAAGGAACTTCGAACAGTGATCCATTCCTAGCAGGACAGGATTATTCATATGTGAGCAGTTTATTTCCTATGGCTCTTTAGTGAAAGAAATAATATTGATAAATGCTCTAACACACATTTCCATTGCCAGCAAAGAATGGTTACTTCACCAAGCTCTGAAAAGCTATGATGATATGCTGCATAGAGATAAATTTACTATTAGAATGCTTCTCTGCATGTTCAATAACAGGCAATACCCACTGGATAACTGATCAGCTACCTCACATCTGCTTTAATGTTGACATGATTTGCTGCAAACCAACTGTCACAGTGTATTTCAATTAGGCTTGATTCCCTTACCTAAAAAGGTCTGAAAAGCTAATTGGCACAGAAGTGGTTTTGTCTCACAGTTGTGGGGAAAGATATAATTATGCAGCAGACAGGGGCGAGGGAATGAACAGTCAGGGCAATGATGTTTCCTACTGTCATTAAAATATTAGGTACATCTGGAAGAATAGGGATCATTGTAGCTAATGGTAAGGAGAGAGAGTAGTTACATTTCTCCGTGACAGGGATTTATGTTTCATAAGACAATCTCAAAAATTAAAAATACTCTTGTCTTAAGCAGAAGAGCAGTGCTATGATACACTCAGGCATTTTTGAAACTCTTATTGCCAGGGAGCAGCTGACAATAATACACTCATTTAAATGTCACGTTTAGAAGGATTGATATATTAACCTTCTTCTTAAATACAAACATTTGGAGAGATACATGGAGGATTCATGGAAAGCTTTCACTACTGATGCTTCTAAAAAATTAATTACTAGGGATAATTTACTGCTTTATGTTAGAAAGAGTTTAGAAAAATCCACCCTTCTACCTTTTGCCAGTGGAAAGTAAATGCTAGATAAATGCATATGCTCATTTTCCAGTCTTATCTTGCTATTCAGGACTATAGGGAGAACTATTTTTTCATGCTCTGCCGCTACCATCTAGTGTCATGAAAAATGCTAAACAGGATTTTTATTGTGTGTTCTGAATTAATATCCCTGGGTACTTCAGCAGAATTGCTATTACAGAAGACACAGCCATTCAGTTACAGTATTTGTTGTTACATATTTCTGGATTTGTGACAGAAGGAAGGGAAATAACCAAAAATAGTTTCAGGGCAGATCTTCTGGTTTGCAACTACACCATATGCTCACCACGCACAATATGTCTGATTATTCCAAAAACTGAAGGGTCGATGGTAAAACTTGATGAATGAAATACATGGCTGGTACAGCACTAGTGATTTCAGAGAAATTACACTAGCAATAAATGTAGCTCAATGACCTAACAGATACATCTATTTTCAATCATCTGCTTGTAGCTGGTTATCATTTCAGCACAGTTCAGTGTCATATCAGTGTAATCGAGAGGTTCTTTTCCACTTCTAGAGAGCTTCCAAACTGATTCTGAAAGTAATTGAAAAATCGCTCCTCTATTTTTCCCTCTCAGTTTATGAAGAAATTGAGCCTGTCTGGTGTACATCCCTTTCATAACAATATCCTCTATGGGGTTTTAATTGAATCTACATTCTAGCAAGATGTACTGAGTTTCTGCTTGCTTTCTTCCAAGAAAAAGTGTTCTTTTGTTCTCAGGAACGCTATTTTTAATAGATAACTGATAAAGGTATTAAAGAAATGACTCTAGAAATAGTCTCTCACCATTCCTTTGAAAAGTTACGTATCTATTTTATATATTATATAAGAAACCACTGCACACATTCCACCCCATTAGGCTGTGTGAGGACTGGTAGCATAAAATCATCCACCAACAGTCAGTTACTTATTCCATAGTTCATAAACTAATGGACTTTATGAGGCTTATGCAGAAGTGATTTAAATCCTAACATTACAGCTGTCAATAAAAAATCCCTGCCCCCCAAGATGTTGCCCAAGGATGTGGCAGGTTGCGACAGGGGCTTGCATCTGAGAAAGGAGGGATATCTAAAGTTATTTGGAACAGAACAGAGTAGACGTAGAGCTTTGATACCTTATGAATAGTTTTTTATCTTTTTCTCTGACAGAGAAATAGCAGTGTTCCTACTGTCATGTTTGCTTACTTAATACAAGCCTACCCTAAATCCATCAGTGTAAAAAGAAAGATTCTTACTGAATTCAGGCAGCTGTGGTTCCAGATTTTTCTAATAGGTCTGTACTTCCTGCTTTGTTTGCCTAAGTCTTTTCTCTTTATTGTTGCTGGAGGAACACTACAGCACCTTTGTCCTCTTCTCTTAAGCTGAATACTTGACTTTAGCACAGTCTAGTTAAAAAAAAATTACACTTTGTCTCTGGTTGTCAGAAAGATTATCATGAAAATCAGCTATTCAAGGACCCATGTTTGATCTTGCCATTCTTGTGAAATCTTTCACCTGTTCCTTTAGAGATCTGACTGATCTTTTTTATGCTTTTTATTAAATCAACGCTACTATTTTTAGTTGTGGAGATGTCTAGAACAAATTAAAACAAGTGCCTTCACTAGTTTTTAGATTCTAGATGAGGGAGAGAAGCAGACTGAGGTGGTCTGTCTTATAGCATGACTGAAGAACAATAAATCCTCCGGAAGTATAAATTGGTCAACCCTGATCAATGGCTCCATGTCCACTTTCACCACCCAAAGATCTGGCCAAATGCTATGAGCAGATTAAACAAAGCTTAGAGGGAAGAATTTTCTTTTCTTTTCTTTTCTTTTCTTTTCTTTTCTTTTCTTTTCTTTTCTTTTCTTTTCTTTTCTTTTCTTTT
>JAAGNO010026144.1:65856-96071 GCA_033439905.1 Ceryle rudis
AAAATGGAATATATACAAATATATACAAGACCAGTATCAAACCCAAGCCCCCTGATGGTAATTACATCACCGTCACCACTGATGTTGTATAGCAGGTACCGGGGGGTCCCAGACTGGGCCCTGCAGCAGACGGGAGCTGTGTTCAGGAGCTGGATTCTGGTACCAGATTCAGGAACACACCAATTGGCATCAAAGGCAGAACGGGCAGAGTCCTTCTTGGATGCTCTGAGGAAGGAACTGAAAGAGGACCTGAGCCAAGCTGAGCAAAGCTGGCAAAGCAGTCCAAGAGGAGAGAAGAGCCAGGGAACCTCCAGATCCCTCAGATTTATACTGAATATGACGTATATGGGATGGAATACCTTGTTGGTGTGTTTAGGGTCACCTATCATGTCCGCTTCTCCCTGCAGGTGCGGCCTTTCACTTTCCTGCACCCCCAGTGTGGTACAGAAGATCCAGCAGTGGCCTTGGTCTGCACACCAATTCTTGGTAGTAACTCTAACCATGGGGTGTTATCACTGCCAGCAGCAGACACCGCCTGTGAAAACAGGCCGCTAACTTCAGACAGCGCAGGCAGTTAAAAGAACTGAGCTGAAAAGTAAAATCACTGAACAGAATTAGTTCTGTTCTCACTCATAGCAGGACATAGACAGAAGAGGAAAATCCTTCATCTGCCCAGATGCTCATGAGAAAGGCAGTTTTTATCTCAGAGCCTCTGAAATATATTTGATATTGGCATCTTTAGAAGTCAAAGATCCTGACACAGTCACCAAAATCATTAGTGTCTTTTCACCTGCTTTTGTGAGCTTATAGGAATTCATACACAATGATAATGGTTTTGTTGAAACTTTGAGGCAAAGGGACATATCCAGTCACATGAATCCATGACAGGATAAAACCCAAAGCAGTGCAAGTTTTGTCTAAGGAAAAATGCAGGTCCCCAAGGGTTTTGCTTAACGTTGTTTTATAAAAGTAAAATGAATGTAAAGCAGAAATCACAGAGGTGCCTTGTATTGTCTGAAGCTGGTTGACATGGAATCGGAGTGCTAAAGTACATAGGGGAAAGACACTGATATAAGTTTTATTCCAATAATTTGTGATTATGGTGATGATAATGGCTATGAACAAACTTCAGTGTCCTAAAAAGCTGAAAGAAGAGCAAACCCCAAAACATACTGTTAAATTACATCACATGAAAGAGATGAATTGCACGAGAAAAGCCTTTTGTGTAAATATCTCTAATCCAGTTGAGCCAAATGTATTTTAACTTTTTTTTTTTTTTTTTCCCCCCAAATGTTCTTATTCACATGCCCAGGAACTGGCGAGAACTATGAAAAAGGAAGTTTTTCCCTCTTCCTACAACATTCCCATTGTGTGTGTTCAGGCAGATTTTGCTCATCTGAAACTACCAATAAAAACTGTCTCTGAAAATAAATTCATGAGAATGCTAGGACATGAGCAGTACTGAAATCTTACTTTGATTTTCAAAGCAAAGAGAAAGGGTACTAAGGAGAGTAAGTCAGTGGGAGTCTTTTGGTCAGCTCAGCTCCTGAAAGATGTGGAAGTTACTGTGTTGTCTGAGGTTTCTAGTTTTGTTCCTCATTAGTTTATAACGTTTTATACATATATGTATCTATATATAGATACAAATTAAGTGTAAATTTTTGAAGATAAAAAGGAAAGGATGATTTGGGAGTTATTTTTATGTTTGTCATTTTTCTGAAAGGCATTTTGATGAGGACCATTTTACAAAGTCATAACGGGAATTTAAACTTCAGTAACTAAGAATTGTTTGAAACATAAAACTATCTGAAATTACAGTTTTACAGAAGGACCAAGGAGAAACAATACTCTTTTTCTGGCATTTAGAACTTTATGTTGGCTCTACCTATAGATTTAATAACTGGACAGAAAAATCAAATGTATTCTTAAACACTGTGCTGAACAGGCTCAAAGGGGTCTGTTTGTGCTGAGGATTACAGCTGGCTTTGGGATGATGAAACAGGATGTGACTGGTACAATCATGCTGTGCATAAAAGTTGTACTGGACATAATAGCACCAGGTATTTCTTTTGTAATGGAAGAAATAATTTTTTTGCTAATATTGAATAAGGAAAAATAGGACAATTTTTTGGAGCTCATTATACATGCCTCTTAAGGAACAAAAAGTCTGAAATAGTGTTCTACTGATGTCTTCCAACTCTCCTTGTGTTTCTACCTCTCTGTATTGTCTTTGTGCTTTTCCATCATCTTGTCCTCTTCAACTGTCTACCATAAGGGAGGAGGGCAGGGAGAGGTAGATGGAGGAAGAAAAAAGCCTAGAAAACTATCAGAGCTTTGAAATTAACTTCAGTTGTTATTTTAAGAAAACTGAAATACTTTGTGATGAACTAAATCTTAGTCCTTGAAGAAATGCAGCACCACATTTAAAAAAAAAAAAAAAAAAACGGATTTAACTTTTGGGGGCAACGTTACAATTACTGACAGATTAAAAGTTCCATCCTACATATCTGCACCCCATCCTCTTACTAAAATATATTAAATCCTGTTAAACAAATACTATTGAAACATTTTAGACATAGAACTGAGGCAGATTAACTGAGGCAGACTTGCTAAGGCCAGAGGCACAGCAAAATTTCAGCCTCTTATCCCTATTAGTAATCAGTCTGCAGCAATTGCAAATTCTGCCAGGTCAGCACTCTTTAAAATAGATGTACTATCGTTGTGAGTGATTTTAAAAAGGGATAATATACGTCCACATGCAGGAGAAAACTGTTTCCTTCCACCACTAGGTACTTAAGTTCCACAAGACGGTGAAGCAAAAAGTTCCCTCTGTCCCAAACAAGCTCTAGAAAATCAGCCAACAAAGCCCAACAGAACTACTGCAGCCTCCTGCCCCTCTCCTGCCCCTTTCCAAAGGACTCCCACAGTACAGACACCTTCTGGGACTGGTGTTACGTAATGGCAAGGCTGTGTCGAACTTGTGTCCCATGGACAATAGATAACTTTCCTTTCAGCCCTTTTACACCCTCTCAGCAATGACAAGCATACATCCCATGGACATTTGGGTTATGGGATTCTGTAACATTCTGACTCAGGAAAAGTCCTGTTAACTTTACTGGACTCCAGATAAGGTTATTCCACTGCTGAGGTGGACCTGTGGCATAGTAGTTTCATACAATTTATAGTACATTAGGTGTTTGGAATCTGTACATACTTTCTGACTTCCAAATATATAATTCATGAATAATGACTGCAGGAAAGGGGTAAAATGCAGTGAGTACATGAACATTGAGAGGACAGTCTAACCCACACTCTCGGACTTTCACCCCAGTAACAACATCACAGTGCGATACAGGAAGGACCCACATGACTCAGAAGCCAGGAGAATGAAATAACCTACCTTCTGTGTTTTCCTTTAGAAAAAAGATAGAAGACTATTCTGTGTCTTCTCATTAAATGTGCTCAGTAAATCCACATTACCTTGTGACACAATAGTGTCAAATGACACTGAAAGAGCTGACACTTGTCTTTTCTAGGAGACTGCAAGCCCAGAGATTAATGCAAAACATAGGACTGATGGAAATCAAAGTGTGCCTCTTGAAGACAGGCATTAACAAACCTTAGCCTTAATAGGATAAATGCATTCTTACACACTTTAATCAACCATGAAGGTCATAGAGTCTTTCTGTAGCTGACTGATTCACTGCCCAAATGCATGTAAAAGCTCAGCGAGGGGATCTTGGACAAAAGCCAGACCTCACAGATGGAGGGAGCATTTCTCACTCTTGTGTTGGTGGTTTCTACAGAAGTGTTTCCTTCTATAGGTCAAATCTCCCCTAAATCAGCTGACCTCATTTGAGAAATTAGTTCTTCTCTCTAAAAAAAAAACCACAAAACACGCCAATCTCTCACATAGCCGAGACAAATCAGTTCTGTCACCCATCTCCAGAGTAGCTTTACCAGTCTGAACTGTGGATGCCAGTGGAGTGCTCTGGCCTCACCTCAGCACTGGTATGGCACCTTCGTCCCCTGCAATGCAGCAGTCTGTAGGATTATCTACAGTTGGTACCTACATGTGAAAACAGGACTTGTATGAAAGCCAGTAAGTACCTAGTCCAGGTTGATGTTCAGCACTCAAACCTTTCGACAGCAGACTGAGAAACTTACCCTTTTATTGCAGTAGGGTTTGTCTTGATTGCCGATAGAGGTTGCGTTTCAGCTGTATGACAAGATTGAGTATCTCTTCTGTATGGTCTTCAGGGACGTTAGTGATTACTTGTAACATCCATATAAGAATCCAACCCATTTTCTGCCTCTTGTTCAGTTTTTTGCCTCAGCCAAAAAGGTCTGTGGATCAATTGCAGTGCACGAAAGACTGCTTCCCTTTGTAAATTTTTATTTTCTCATATTTTAATGAACATTCACTTGAAAATCAGCATGAAGGGAGACCGTACAGCAGTCTTAACTAATTAGATTAACCCTACATTTCCCATTAGTGTTACTTTTATCTTTGATTTCTTTGAGAGAGCTCATAACATGCATAAATATTTAAATGTATATACTTTCATGAAAAATTGATCAGGAGCCAAAATTGTTCTTTAATGCTATATGAGAAATGCATAAATCCAGGAAATATTATGCTTACTTTAAACAAAGATTTTTCCTAAATTATGTGTTATTCTTCTTTTTTCTCTAGCAAAAAATGTTAGTGAAGTTGTACAATGTCACAGCTTGAAAAGCAGCATCCAAATATACAAAACTTCCCTGGATTAATCAGGACTGAAACAGTCAAAGTATTCTATTCCTATAACTTTTTCTTAATGTTTATAAGGAACCAATATAGAGTTCTTTTTAGCATCACCAAAATATTTTTTGGACAAGCACACTTAAATTTTTGCAGGCTACATGTGATTTTTGGAACTGTTTGGCAGATTTGCATATTCTGCAGCCTTTGTGTCTCCTCATTAGAAAATGAGTGACCTAAACAGAAGCATGTTCTGAGTCTGGAA
Source organism: Ceryle rudis (assembly GCA_033439905.1). NCBI lineage: Eukaryota > Metazoa > Chordata > Aves > Coraciiformes > Cerylidae > Ceryle > Ceryle rudis. The sequence goes on from JAAGNO010026144.1 coordinate 70,866, forward strand.
TGTTTCTTAGTTCTTTTTACTGGTTCAGACATACGCTTGTAATTTTTCTACTATTTCAGGTGATTTTCACTGCACTTTTTTAGAATAGCCAAGAGTCCTCCTCACATTTTTTTAATAATTGCTCCTTCACCTTAGAAGTGTTTAAATGTTCCAGGATTTCTATTTCTAGTCACATTGTGTTTTAGCAGAAATATATTATGTATGAAAGTTTGAGTAGGTCACTGCAGGCAACTGCTAATACATAGAAACATACAGCTTCTTTAATTAATCACTGAGAATAATTGATTTTATACTCAGGAGAATTTTATTTTAGTTTACAGACATAAGTCAGAGTTAATGTGGGCTTCATGAAAGGGCAGGTTTCTCCTCTTGGATAAAATAACATTGTAGAGGGTGAGGTAAACAGGAGAGGAGGAAATGCCACCTCTGACACCAGTTTGATTTGGGGCAGAGTGCCTTTGGAGTGGCACTTGTCTTGGCAAAATGCTTTGTTCTAGTTGCATAATGCTGGCTGGTGACTCCCTGGCTCCTGTGTGATTTGTGGACTGCACGAGATACTAAACTTTCTGTGACACGAGGCACACATGTTGTTATAAAAGCCAAAATCTGCCGTGGATGTGTATTAGACACCTCAGCCAGCCAGAGGCGCTAACCTGACACCCAGTGCGGCTGCCATCTCAAATCATTGAACTGCAATAGGAAAGCAAATCTAACGTGTCTAGGGAAAGAAAAGATAAAATGTGGGTATTTTCACAATTTGCTGCCAGCTGTTTTGTTGTCCTGTACCCAAACTACAAATACAGCTGCAACACTTTCACCTTCACTCCTGATAAGACATTCTATTTTGGTTGCACAGCTGAGGCTGTCTGATGTCGGTGACAAGATGAAACACGATGACACTGTCACTGTGCAGGCAGCAGAGCAGGATGCTCAGATGGAGGGACCCGCAGCCCAGTCCAGCACTTGCCTTAGCACAAGTAACACTTTATAGGATTTTCGGAGATTTTCTTAAAACGTAGATATGTGGAGCACAGGCAGGTAAGACAACTCTTTTCTAAGCTTTCTCTTTTGTTTGGCCTAAGTAAATAGGAGTGCTTATTTTTATTTTTTGTTTTCAGAATTGCTTATCTTTGGTTTTAGCACAAATTAGAACTTACCTACCCAATGGCCCTTAGGTATGTAACATTCCTAGTGCATATAGTTTGCTATTTACTTTTAATCTTTGTTCATAAAAGTATTGTGCAAACTTACACTTTAACATTCTTCATCTCTGATTTTTTTTTTTCTTCCTGTATATTCAGGTTATCTGGAAGTTTGAGAAAACACCTGTGGTGGTAGGGTCAGGAGAAGTTTAGACAGGAGTAACCAGTGTATAGAAAAGGAATGGTATATTTGAGGATCTTTGCAGAAAGGGTATCACTGATGATGAGGAAAAGATAAGAAAGGGAGGCATCTCTGTATTTTTCTTGAGAAGCAGAACATGATTTGGCAGATTGTATTTTCTTGTAATATCCTGAAAATATTATTTCAGAAGCTGTGTGATACATTCATCCCTTTTGTGTTGTTCATATGTTTGTTGGTTTGGTTTGTTTTTTTTCTTTAACATGAAAATCTTTATCAGAAAGCCTCTGTAGGATCTCAGTTGTGAGTGGTCTTTGGTGTTTTCCTGTGCTGAGTTTCTTTTTCTGAAACTCTGTCTTCCCAAGTTTTCCACTACATGCAGAAAACTCCTTCCCTTCAAACTGCCTGTTTTGCCTTGGTCCGATAACCTAGAAACTGTCACTACAGTTGCAATATCCAGGTCTGTAATTGCTCAGGGAAATGAGTCCTCTAGGGTGTTTGCCTGTAGGCTCAACGAGTTGCTATTGCCAACAGTGGTAGTGGATTCAAAATCATAAACTCCTTGGGGAGCAGGTTGCAATCCATGATAAACACTGCAGGTGAGCAAGGGGTAAATGATTAGCGCTGCCTAACTGGGATGCTTCAGCCCTATCTTTTCTAAAGCAAAAGGAGCAACTAGAGGAACACAGTAAGACGTAACTCGTGTGTCTATGCTAATACTTTCTTCTATTTATTTTTCTGGATTTACTGTACAGGGCTTAATTTCATGTTTTATTGCAGGTGGTGTTAGAATACATAATTATTTTGACTATGTAATTATAACCTGTAAATGGCTGGACAAGTTTCCATTCTAGGAGTCATTCTCTTAATGACAGTTTATATGGTTTGTCTAAATTACAGGTATTGTTGCATTTTTTTAGTTCATCCATTATCAGTTTTCTATCCTAATCTCTTACCCTTATGGTCAACACAGTATCTAGGTATGCTATCAGAATGACACAATAATATTAAAATATTAATAATGTTTAGAAATTGCGTACTGATGGTAATAGTCAGGACTTGATTTTTATTTTTTCTCTTCTCTCTTTTCCTTCTTTCTTTTTCTTTCATTTTTTCTTTCTCTGACAACTTTCCTCAAAAAAAATTGTCATAGTTAAGAATTTGCAAAGAGACAATTCTGTACCAGACCCTCGGGTCAGACCTAAATTTCAGTCACCTTCAGGAGAATTGAGGCAGAATTGAGAATATAATGCCCCCAAGTGTTGCTTTCCTCACAGATCTTGATAGTGTCACTACTGGTTATTGTATGGTAACATTCATGTAATTGAGGAAACCCATTGCCTTTTTTTGCTGAGTAGGCATAAATTAGTCTGAATCTTGTCAGAAAGAACTGGGAAAAGAGCGTAATCTTGCCCTGTTCCTATAATTTTCCGTAAGTATCCAAAGTTGGCCACAGGATACTGAACTTGGTGTATCTCCAGTCTGCTCCACTCCTGGTTTAGGCTTTTGTGAATACAGTACAAACAAGGAGGTAATAGAGAGCACAAAGCACATACGTGATAGGCTGCTCACTCTAATGCAGATGGTCTCGGGGTCCCATTGAGCACATTTCTATACATCATCTTTCACTGATCAAGTGAGAAATCCCATTCCTAAAGTGGCAGGTTCTGGGTTGCTAATTTTCCTCTTGATAGGAAGAGGCAAGTGCACTCTTTTCTGCTGCCTGATACAGAAAAGGTAGCCTTTGTTACTCTTACTTAATTTTTACTACAGTTGCCAAGAAACTAAGCTTCACACCAACACCAGCAATTGAGAAGCAGATCTCTTCAAAGGACAGCAAGGCAAGGTTCTTACAAAAAATGTGTGAGCTTTTTCTTCCTCAGGTACTTCTTGGGGATTTTGTTCTTGAATGGTCATAAATAAACCCCTCTTTTCTACTGCACAAGAAGCACCTTAGTCTAAAGGACAAACTTCATCCCACCTACTTAGGAAGTTTCCTAAAAAGGCACTGAAATCTCCAGCTGCAAGGCCAGGTGAGCTTCCTAAGCAGGCTGATGCCAGACCAACAGAGCAAGTGCTGTGGTCTTTGGGCTTCCCCCAGAAGCAGCAAGGACCGTATAGCTATTACAGAGGCACACACACACACACTGTGCAGCCTTTTATGACTTTATTATAGGACACTGTGGACCAAATTCAGACCTCGTAGAAGGCACTGTGACTCTCCCAAAGATAACAGTTTCACCACCTTTTATTGTCCCTGGATATGATGAACCACAATCCCAGCGTACTAAATCTGTAAGAATTTATTACCTCCTTCTAGGCTCTTTAAGGTCTTCATTTTCATCTGAAGCTAGATATTTTTCTGGCAGTTTTACTTCTGTGTCTTTACCAGTGAGCTCTTAACACACTAATAGCATCTCTACTAATGTCATCTGATCACTGGCTCAAGTATGTTTAAATTAATGTATTTTAATTTTATGCCTGCTGATTATGTTCAGTAACAGCAGTTAGTGTTATCCCCATAACTCAGGACCACTGACTTAGACAAGCAGTTTCAGACCCTTTACGCCATCCTCATGGATCTCTAGGAACCCTCATAACGGCCTTCCTGTGTCAGCACCAACTCACTTTTTCATTTACCCAGGATCCTCAGACCAGGCTATTGACTTTCACAGTAGTGACAGTTTCACACCTCCAAAACAATTCTTGTCTGCTGTATTGCTCAGGTGTACCATGGCCAGAGCCAGTGTGGGGAACAGAAGAAATGGTCCTCACATCTAGTAGATATCCATATGCCCTTGCTCAAGCCATTTCTGTGTTTCAGTGACAAAGCTGGAGCAGTTTTGTAACCACTCAGGATGTCTGTCTAAGAAGAGGCAAAGGGAAGAAGAATTTGCAATTTGAAAATGCCAGGGTAGAAATGGTAATTTAAATTGAAGACTCCTATAATACTTCCAGCTGAATTAAGTCTCGGTTGTGTGGTAAGAGCAGATCTCAGCTGAAGCATCAGGATCTGAGAATACCATTAGTGATAAAAAATTTTAAAAAGGGGAAAAAAATTAAAAATGCTCAGTACTGATGGAAAAATCAAATTGAAAGTCGAAAAGGAAAGCAAATATTTGGTTTTGCATCATATCTTATAAATACTTCTGCTAAATAAAGAACAAGAGTCAAAATGTGCGATTCTGGGGTTTTTTTGAGAAAAAAATCATCTTTCTTTCTAGACCGTAACCATATTCCCAATGTGATGTCTGCCCCATGGATGTTTAATTCTCTTTATGCAGCTCCGGTTAGGAAGGAATAATGCTTGCTTGATAGGAAGTTTAAAATTAAAAAAATCTCAGAATTTGCTACCTTCTTAAGTCAGAAGTTACCAGAAATATTGTAAGCCTTCTGTGACAGTCCGACATACTCCTTTTCCCTCTCTTCTCCACTACATATTGTCTGCAAAGGGGATATGGAAGCGAAGAAAGGGACCCCAAAGTATCACATGAAATTATCAGCCACAAGGCTTCACTTGAAGACCCATATCTGGGATTTCTTGGAAACAGAAGACTTCAACCAAAATTATTTCCTGGGTAAAATTCCACCGACTTCACAGGAAGGATTTGAATTTGAGGAAAACATTTAAATTTCACTATGATCCTATATCAAATTTTAAAAAATGCTTTAGTGATATAGTTGGTCTCTGCTGAGAATTATAACATTCTCTGACTCACATGAGGAAGTTTTAGGAAATTCAAGCCTGTGGAATATATCCAGAATGTTTCTTTTTTGATCTCAGAAACTGCTAATCAGAATTAAAATTGTATCATTTCACTATGTCTGACTCATTCTTCACCTGCAGGGAGAAATGCTAAGATAATATTCACAGCAAATCTTCGTTGTGTAAATCCAACATCTCATTCTTTAAAGGCAAATTGATGTTTAATGCTTGACTTTCATTTTTAATGTAGTACTTGTGTTATCCTGAACACTGTGACATGTCCAAGGAATTTAGCCAAAAAGCTCTGGAACCTATTTTGAATGTAGTTGAGGAAAGCTGGTACTTCGCTTATGATCAGCATTTAGGATGCTTAAATTTTCCTTTGGATTTATTCTTTATTGCAATGCAGGTAGATTGCACAGGTTATCGTTCTGGGAAAAAAACAATTAGTGATGAGTCCCAGAGACAGTCATCTTGGGAACTGGATGTGTTGAGCAAGGAGTTCAAATGAACTAGTTTTGTTTTTCAGACACTGCAAATGGATGTAAACAAGCTGAATATCACATTGCTTCGGATATTTCGCCAAGGAGTGGCAGCAGCACTGGGACTGTTACCTCAACAAGTTCATATCAACAGACTCATTGTAAGTACCAAAGGGCTATGTATAATAAAATGTACCTGGTTATTTTGATTTGCCTTAAATTTATTTTACTATAACTATGGAAAAGTGCAATAAAATAGGACAGAAAAATACTTTTCCAATTTTTTTTTAACTGCACTACAGGAAAATAGATCTCCATTACAGAATTATTTATATTTTATTTTGAAAGGAAACCTTTCTCAGTTACATTTTAGAGAAAAATTAAGTCAGATAAATCTCTTTTGTGTTCTCTTCATAAGCAAATTACTTATACCTAAGTTTTCATTCCAGTGCAGTTCTACATCACATTAAGAGACGCTTTTTCATGTTTTGTTTCTCAAAGGTTTAATATTGCTCAAAAAATACACGTGATTCTGCCTTTCAAAGGCATCTTCACAATTTATCCTCAGACTTTCCATTAATAAATTAAATGTCTTCTCACAATATTAATATTCACGTTTTGCTATTCAGCTCTAACAATCTATTCTCAGAAATGATCTTGTAGACTACAGTATCACATTTGCAAAAGATTGCAACAAATTTGCCTCTAACAACAAAGACATGTTAAAATCTATTTTAATTGTATGTTCTTCTGTGTATGGTTGAAAGTGTACATTCTTAACACTGTTGCCTTTTTATGACAGTTTTACTATGAAGCAGAAAAAAACCCACATCATATGTGTATTGCTAGCATTCAATTCATACTGCGGAAAGAAAAAAAAAATGTTATTTTATTTTATTCTACATGCAGATTGAATATTAGGAAAGAAAACTGACAGGTTCAGCATAATAGTATTTCCTGCCTTGATAGCTTGATAGGATTGTATACATGAAAAAGAATTATAAAACTCCTTCAAATAATGTCTTTGTGAGAAAGGATCACACAAGAAGTACAATGGAAAAGATCAATAGGTATGCAATGCAGCAGCGGTGTTCACCAGGGATGTCACTCATTCATGGCAAGTGATGCTGGATCTCCTTTTTATCCCTGCATTAACCAGAATAAAAGGTTGAAAGACATATTCAGAAAAAAACACAATTAAATGAGAACTGTTCCAAAATTTGGGATGTGTATTTCAACATACTAAGTCACTTAACTTGCTTTCTTACTATGCTCTGTGGAAATTATGTAACTAAGCAGAAGAAATACGCTGTATATTTTCCTGCTGGATCCATAGCTTTTCCCTTTCTCCTCTCATTTGTGATCTAAGGGAAGAGGTAATGGTATTTTGCACCTGCATCTAACTCAGAATACAGTAAGTACTATTAATTAGTCTTCTCAACATCTGAACTACTCTGCTATGACATAATATTTTAGTGATAGAAGAAAGACAGCAAACTTTTGCCCTCTTTGCTCTAAAAAATCAAAGTCAAAATTAACAAGGAAGAGACACTATTCCCACTTTGCATCCTTCTAACTTGAGAGAATTCCTCTCTTGCAGAGTGCTGGCAAACAAGCAGGGTGCATCCAAATCCATCTCTCCTCACTTCACCCTAGTCTAAGCTACTCCTCTAGGGTCCCTGTAAAAGCAATACAGAGAAGGGTAACTGGAGGAGGAGAGGCATTGAGATCCTGATTGTTTTAAGATGGATTAAATCATTCTCTAGAGATGCCAGTCTCTCTCTTCTCTCCAGAGGTAGTTTAGATGACTGAAGTGAAGTAAGCTGACTCCCCCCAAGTGAGCAGCTCTCAAAAGTGATCAGAAGCTTAGCAGCCATGATGTGCTTGGGCACAGGGAAAGCAGAGGGCCTGCTAGCCTCTTACATGCTACAACACATAGTGTGCCAGGAAATACTAACTGGGCATTTCCAGTATCTCCCTAACCTTTCCCGTAAATCCTTTGCCCATAAAGGCCTTTTAACAGGCAGAGGAATTCCTAAACAGAAGAGGCACAAAACATTGGGAATGCTGCATTCCCATTAAGCCATGCCTTGTACCTGCCACCTACACCCAGAACCAGCCACCTACCTACATCAGAAACCAAGTAGGATGGCAGCCTCAAATCAGCTTCTTCAACTTGACAAAAGTCTCTGCCTTGAACTGAAGATCCAGACCTGTAGGTCTATTTTCACTCCTTACAGCCCTGCTGATCTGACTAGTCCCACTGAAAAATGCCGAGTCCCACCAGTAGCCAATATCCTTACCAGTCTTATCAAGCAGATGGACCACTGGCACATGTGAGAGCACAGAGGGCAGACAGTGTAAACTTATTTAAAAGTATCCCTTTCTGTGAAATTCTACTACTGAATGCAAAACTAGATACTTTAAGAATAGCAAAAATTGTCTTTTTCTTCACTTCAGTAAAGATAATGATGCATATTCAAGGTGAGGGGAAGAAGGCAGGGAAAATCAAGATAATCCCAGTTTGAACTGGTCTCATTCAGTCCATAACAATAAATAGCAAATAACCAGACCAGTGAGGTTTGTGCTTGCACAGGCAACAATGCAGGTGGTAGGTCCATGCTGACCTTGCATGGGTAGAACCCCCCAGGTCTGGAGTCTGTGTCACAGTCTCAGCTAAGTTGGCCATAGGTCTGGAGAACCTGGGTTCCCACACCCTGTTTGGAGATGAGTACTGTCTGGTGCACTGGTCTCAGGTGCTGTTCTAGTCTGTCACAAAAAGAGGAACCCTCTGGCAGTCTCTCCTTGTTCTCCCTTGCGACAGAGCAAGCACCACTGACATCTCATTTACAGCAAAGACATCAGGGCACCAATTACTAGAGGACAGAATAAGCATTTGCAGTTTACCCATTAAATGTAAAGAAAACTTTTCTGGTCCTTTCATTTTATTGTGTTATTTTAAGGTATTACACCACAGTCAAGTAAAAGGACTTTATACTTTTTTGTGGTATGTGTCTGCAGTGTGTTGCCACAGGATTAGAAAGCAGTGCCAAAATATCACAGTATTATACTAAACATTCCCGTTTAAGGACCACCTTCTAAAACAGGGCTGCATTTCAGCTCAGCTCAGATGACCTATCTGCTAAAACCCCTGATGGCACTTTGCCCTTGACCCCATCCCTTGGCTTGTCCCTCCTGATGTTACAATGACCTGTCTAGTTCAATGGTAGTACTAGATGCAGGAAGAGGATACCTTGTCAGTAGTGAATGAGACAAAGCACATGTGCCCATGTACGGCATTTGCATTTTCTTGCACAGTTAGCTGGGATTTAAGGAGTCAGGGAATAGGTATACTCTCCTTGCAGGGCAGGCTGTAGCCTTTATATTACATGATTATGGTTTTGGAATTATAGTATCTATAGACAGCAGAGATTATCTAATCTCAGATCCTTCATATGATTCTGCTTTTTTTTTTTTTCCTAGGGGAAGAAGAATTGTGTGGAACTGTTTGTGTCCCCACTGAACAGAAGGCCAGGAATTTCCGAGGCGCTCCCATCTGAAGAAGTGCTGCGTTCCCTTAATATCAACATTTTGCATCAGAGTTTATCCCAGTTTGGAATAACAGAGGTCTCCCCTGAGGTTGGTTATCAATTTCCTAACCTGTAGTTTGTTACTGATTAAGCAGTAATTGCATCCCTAGTAGTTTTCAGGCTGAGGTTCTCAAACGTGAGTCAGGAAATGTATAAACTAAGATGGCATTAATGCTATAAGGCAATTACAGCTAGCCCTGTTTAGTTACTTTAATAGTGCTTCATTAGGCTATTTAAACATTAATATCCAGGTCCTCCTCACACAGATGGGCTACCATTGAAGTCATGTTTAGATCTAAGAATGTATCAGTTGCCTTAAAGGAAGGGGCCCCAAAGATTTTTGTCTATTAATGCAGGTCAGCAGGTATAACAATTTCAGTAGAGAGATCAGTGGAATGCAGATGTCAGGTACGAGCATTACTACCTGTGCAACTTTTATCTGACGTAATTATGAAAAACTGAATTTGTACATTGTACCTATGCTTCTTTCAATTCTCAGAAGAAGTGAGAGATTTGTTTACTTGCTGCAAAAAGAGGGCAAAAATCTTATAGCTATTATTTGTGTTACTACATTCATTTTTTAAAACAAACAAACTAAAAAAAAAGAAATCTCTTTCAAAGCTGTGACTGCACTGCCATCTCCACAGTGTCCTAGATATTCCCTGTGAGATGGACATCTCATTCTGGGCTGAGCTATGCACAGCCGAGATGGGGAGCTGTGAATGAAATGAAAAAAGTGAAGGCCTTCAGAAAAGGAAATCACTGAGCTCATGGAGTTGGTCACATCACACTGCATTTTATTTAGTGTCTTGGAAGCCCTACATGTAAAGACTGTCAGAATTCAACATGAGGTTCAAATAACTTCAAACATGTTAACAAGAATCAGCATTTTCCTTGGAAGCTTCCATTTTGACGGAGATGTCTATGTCCAAAACCGTGGGAAAAAAAGGAGAGGTTCTGATGAGCTGTTTCCCACTATGGGTAAAGAGTTCCCAGGTTTTTTTACACCCAAACCTATGTTTGAGCTGTTGCTGAGTTAGTACTGGCTGTTACGTTCACTGATATATCTACTGATTAGAAATGCTTTTGCTCATTTAAAATATTCTAACTCTGTTTAAGAATCTGGAAGATGTCTTTGGTACAAACAATGAAATAAAAAACTAAAGCCAGTTTAATGCAATTTTACATGCTCTCCTACAACAGCCTGCCACTATGAAAATGAACAGATTCTCAAGTTTTAGCTGTTCTAATACAAAACAAAGCCAAGCAGTCTTTATATCGCTGCCCATCAGCGACCTGAGCTAAGCTTCCTTTAGGTCAGAATTTCCTTTGTTAGTGAAGCATATGAGTCTGATGGTTGTGATAGATGCAATTATCTGTTCCAAGTACTTCAGTTACAAATAACACTGCAGGTAGACATAGGACAAGAACATGCATGAATAATAGATGAATGGAGAAATGTCATCAAGCTGTGAGGAGGTGCTGGAAAAAACCACAGCGCTGAACTCAAAATCTCATCTTGAGTTAGATACATTTCAATAGTCTGGAGTGCTCAGATATTTCAATTTTCTTCCTGGAAGAAAAAAAAATTACAGACAGCCAGATGGAATAATTTAGAAAAGCATGATTAGAATGTAAGTTCTGCAGACTCTAACTCCTTCCAATACTATTGGAGAAAAAAAGAGATCATTTTAATACTTCATCTCTAGCAGATCATACAGTTAAGGCCCTGATCCTGAAAAAAATCACGCAGCTTTCCACTACTAGCTTTACACTATCCCTTTTGGATCTCAATAAATTGTTTACATGTGTAACACTTCACAGAAAACAGCAGCTAAAAGTCAAAACCATATAATCTTTACTTGCTCAATTACTAACCAGATATTTACGCTTCTCTCAATTTGCTCTAAGAACAAACTGTGCCAAAGTGACAGCAAAGAAAATCAAAACAAGCAAACCGTTGAAAGAAGATGTAGTTACACAAAGCTTTACATAGCTTTGAAAAGTGGGTTTTTTTACACATTGTGTGTACTCCTGAGCTATCGATTGTCATCAGCTAATAAACTGTACACTCTTCCACCAAAAAGAATGAGTGCTTCACAACTGGTATTGTATGTGCACTGTCAGTGTATCTGTGCAGAAAGGAAGCTTTGGCCACATCTGTCTAGGTGGGTGGCTGACACAGTGGTGTTAAGGCTGGAAATTGTCTCCTTTTCTAGCTGTCTTTCTCAGTACAAGCTGCCTAAGGCTTGAAAGTCTGCTGTCTCTCTCTACAATAAACAAATAAAAGATAGGTCAGCAGTCAGTTAATCCCCCCTCTGACATACCTCTCTTGAGATTGCTTAACTGATTTTCTTAGAAGGCTTAGCTAAAACTAGACCCCCAGTTGTAGAGGGTTAATGGTGGGGAAGTTTACCATGTCCTAAGAACTTTATCAAGATTATGTAGGAAAACCCAAGTGGAAAACTGCAGTCTCAGCCCATGTGATACTATAAACAGCAGAAGTCTCAGTAGATGCAGGTGACAGGAACTATATTTCCATTCATTCCAGTAATAATTTGCCAGTTCACATCTGCTGATGCATTAATCAGTGACTGATTTTTTTCCAGTTTAACTGTCTGTCTCAGAATTCATATCCTAGTTTCATATTCTGCAGTAGCTGAAAAGGACAGATTCCCTATATGCCTTTGCTGTAGAAACCACTAGAGTCCTTTACTGTCTGGTGTAGAGTGGGTCATGTACCTGTGGGAATGTGAAAATTTAATTTAATGGAGTTGTTGCCATTTCAGGGATACAAGGCAATGGCAATACCTTTCATACATCCTTTCTCTTCCAATGGCCTATTGTACTTGTAACATTTGCTCTTTTGTTATGGTCTAAAGTTTGTGTCTGAGGTGGGATTTAGGATTGTGTTCTGCTCCATGGTGTGTATCAAGGCCAGGAACAGACTTCCCCAAAACAAACTACCAAACTGGTGCTTGTTGGTGGGACTAAATTCAATGACTCAAAGCAGTCATGAGAATACTGACTTCCTAGTGTGTTTAAATCACGCTCAGAGAGAGGGAAAAAAAAAACAAACCCCAAACATACTAGATTTCAGCACTTAGTAGAGTAGAAGAGAACTTGAAGTGGTTTTGAATGTCAAAAATAAGTTAATTACAGTAAATAAAATAAAGGTTACTGTCTTTTGAAAGAGAAGCTAACTGCCAGCTGGAAGATGTTGCTCGAAAGGAGAAATTTCCAGAGTTCAAGCCAAGATTAAACAATCCCAAAACATACCATTACAGCCTCCTTGCATGAGGCTTCTGTTAGTTGCCTTTGAAGTGTGTGATATTAACTTCTTAGAGAAGAAATCAAAGGAAGCAATCATGCACTTAAAGCATACAGAAACTGTAAGTCCTTGTAAGGACAAGTGATCAAAACCAGTAGCTTAGAAATTACAACAGCCTAGGCCAACAGAGGTGCCCAGGAACAAAGCAGAGCACAAGGACATGCTCCTGTGATCAGGCAAGGCAGACGTAGCGTTACATCCGCATGGCTGCACACACAGCACCACAACAGGGACAGGAGCCCTGCAGGCCTGCCAGCTTTGACATGAAACCACAACACTTTATTGCACACGTGTATGAGGTAGAGTCTTTGGGGACGCTTTGTCATGGGAGACACTAAGTGTCTATTATCTGGTGTCCTGGGAGTTTGAGAGATCACCTACATTCCTGCATGCTTTCACTCGGGGTGGAAATGATTTCTTAGCAGACTTTCCTAACCTGCCTTAGCCAACATGGTTAAAATAGCAGAAGAAACAAAGCAACTCAGTGTGAACTTCAATGAACCCTTTTTGATCTCTATTTAAATCCCCAACTCCCTGTAAACTTTCATCTGAGCTCAGAACTATGGTTTGCTGTGCTTTCATTAGTGTTCCAGCCTAAGGAACTAGTTGGGGTTAACTGACCCAATTTGAAAATTCACCTACCTTCCAGTAAAGACTTATCTTTCCTGGCAGCTCTCAATACCTCAGCAGGATCTTTCAGTTGCAGATTTTACAATGACTGCTTCAGGTCAATGTCTCTCTTGTTATTATCAAAAGCTGGCTACTCATTTTACTTGCTTGTAGAAATAATCTGCTAGTTTTCCATAATTAGACCGGAAAGGCCAAAATGGATTTTTAGAGTCTTTTTTTAAAACAAACAAACAAAACCCACGAGTTTATTAAAAATTGGTTTTATAAACACATTTGTTCCCGTTCAGAGCAAAGCAGATACCTGTGCCAGCACCCTTCAGTTAGAGATAGCATGGGATTGTTAAGAATACATTGATTCTTCCTCACCTTGAATTATTAATTTAAACTGTTTAATTTAACCTGGCTAATTCTGCCTAAATTGCTCACCTGACTGTGGAGATTCCTTAAGGAACGGCATCAGACACTGGGGGATGATGCTCTTGATGCACATGATGATGAGCCTTCCTCCCCGTAGCCAGATCTGCTCTGGGACCTGATGTTGCCTGAGCTACTGGAACTCCCCTGCCATCCCACCTGCTCTGGTACTCCCCTGCCTTAATTAGATGTGCCTTTTTACAGCTTAATTTTGAGTTTATCATCCTGCCCTCTGATGGCAGTGATACATTCTGACTCCTCAAAAACTATCTGAAAGTCCTAAGGGATTCTCAGTCAGGAAAATGGTTCCAGCTGAATAAGAGAAATATGGAGTAATATCAATCAGTTGAGACACAGCACACCTCTGTGCAGGAGACTCATTGCCCATAGTCATGGCCAGAATTCCTCACTTTTTTGCTTTTCCCCTAGCATTTGGCCATCCTGTGATCTTGTTTCCCAGGTATCAAAACTTTGTAGTGAGTGTGGAAGTTGCTATCCCTCTTGTCAGCTCTCCCTGACCGAGGAACAAAGTTCTGAATGAGCAGCACTGACATTTCATAAAGCAATTCCTTATTATGATGGTGTGAGATGACTCAGTTACTGTAGGTCACAGCCTCATCTTTCATTGGGGAGCAGCTTAAGCAATAGTTCTGCTGTCCTGCAGTTAGATTAAGGGGAGAGATTTCCCTGTTTAAATGAAGGTACTAGTAAAGTGTTTCAAAATGGTGTGTCAGATATCTCAGATACTTTTTACCCGTTTTACAGCATTTGTTAGTATTCTTTTAAATTTGTTTTCAGGAAGACAAATCAGGGAAAGACATATCCTGAACATGCATACCATTAGAGGTTAATTCTCTTACTTAGTTATATCAGTTCTACTATAAGATATTTTAAAAGTTTGTGACACTAATGAATTACAGTCAAGTCTCTCACCCATTGAGTCAAAAAATCCTGTTAGCTCTTCACTTGCTTTTTAGTGTATTTGTCCTTTCAGGGAAGAGGTACAAAATAACCCCATTTACTCACTTACAAAAGGTCAGCATGGCCAATTCTCCTCCAGCTCCTCCTTTTTACCTAGATTTCCCCCTGAGAGATCTAAAACACTGGAAAGCCATCAGGTAACTCACTCAGGGTCAAACAGTTTATGGCTAATGGGCCAGAGCTGCAGCTGCTGCTGTCACTGTGGGATTCCCGTGGAGCTCAACAGGAGCAGTCTCGAGTGTGGAGCAGCTGCAGGTTTGGGCTCTGAGCCAGTATCGGAACCCAAGTCCTGTGCCATGAGCACGGCAGAATAACCTTGCTGTACTGAGGCAGTGGATTGCAGGGAGAGCTGCACCCCATTAGAGTGGCAGTGCTGTTTGAATATGTCTAGGAACAATTTTTGCAGAAATATTTGGCAAGGTTTCCAGCTTATCTTTGAAAGCCCTGGGTTTTAAGTTGCTCAATAAACACCAGACAGACACTTAGAAACCTTTTAAACTGTCAGTATCTGCAATACCTTTAAGCTCAGATCATGAAACACTGCATGACTACACACACACACAACTACACAAATTTTGCAAGGTCTGTTTCTGTAGTTCAGCAGAATGGGATAAAAGATTTCCATTCTAGTCTCTAGGGCTATGACTTCCAAAGAAAACACTTCTTTATTATGCTTTCAGTTCCAAAGCAGTCAACTCCCAGTTATACAAGTGTGTTTTTTTTAGCAAGCAAGTCTCTATAAATTAACCATGTTACCAAATCCTTCTCTAAATGTTTGCATTTTGTGGCAGTATATGTGAATTGTCTTGCATCTGCAGTGACTTTAATATGCATTGTCCTGGCCCTTTTCAAAGCAAGCAGGGCACAAACCTGTGCTGAAAGGAGGACCATGAAAACTGTATTGGGATCCAGCATGCAGCAGCTTTCTTTTTTTCATCTCCTTCTCTCTTCCCCAAGCCATGGTCTCCTCCTCCTCATCAAACCTTGCCATGGGAATTCAACTTCATCAGGACTTTCTGTGTTTGGGAGGCTGAATGACACGACAAATATCAAAGTTGCTTGATATATTAACTGTTGAAAAAAAGCAAGCTAATCAGTGCCTAAGCAGACTTTGGAGCATGAGGTACCTGTGTAAAGTGCTAGAGTGTCCCTGCAGTTACACAGGCCCAGTGAGCAGCCACTCATCTTGAAATGGAGGAACTCTTTCCCCTGTGGAAAACTCCCAGTCCTCTTACACAATTTACCCAGGGCGACCATCTGCAACCTTGAGATGGGAAGAAAATTCTGTAGTTAAACAAGAAGTTTAATTAAAGCCATTAGGGAATTTCACCAAAAAGGAAACACCAAGACCTTGAACATTTACAGTGGAAATCAGAATTTAAGGAAGTCATTTTTACACACTCTGAGAACTGTATTGGAAATAGACAAGAAAAGAAAAGCAAGTAGCTGAAAATTGGGAGAGTGGTCACAGAAACACAACAACATACTTTATTCTGAATAATATATTGCAATTAGACTGAGGGCACAGGTACCCTGTTTCTACCACCAAATCTCTATTTGGAGACATAGTGAAATTCTGGGAATTTAATAGCCCAGCCAAGTCCCCACACTGCAATAAAGCCAGAAATAAATTCTTTTACAATTATTATTATTTCATAAGCCCCAGGAGTTCACCAGGAGTTCTGGAAATTTTAGTGTGCACAGCTGTTTTAGAAATGTACTATCAGCAGGAACCCAAAGATAATGAGATTACTTTCAGCGTAATCAGAATTTTCTACATATGCACATGTATGTGTGTGTGACAGTGTCAGGGCTTCCCAGCTCACAAAGGCAAACCAGGAAGTCACCTGTTCTTTGCTCCTGTGTCAAGTGTAAACAGTCCCGAGGCTGGCACGTGGGTACTGGGGCCAGAGATAAGCCCTGGGGAGCAAGAGGCAGGGCGAGTGGTTCCCGCAGCCCATGCGGGAGCACTGCCCTTTACCTGATGAGCCAGGTACTTTACAAGAAAGACCATGAGTCTTGTGTACTTATCTTCAACCAGCCCATGACTCCTGGTGGAGGATTATCTCAGCAGCTATGGAGAAGGTCTTAGATCATCTCATGTGGCATTAAGGACCCCTGGGTCTCGTACTCCAGACACAGAGAATGCAGGCAGGGTGTGTGGCTGAGGTGGGTGTGTAAAGAGCAGCGTTCAAAGTGAGTGCCATATACCATGGAATGTGAATTGTGACAAAGCCGAGGAGGGTGATTAATGCCTGATGAGAGCTATTTAATCTTTGCATGTTAGCCTGTAACTTCTTTTTCTCTTTCTGTTTTATTGCTTAAAAAAGAAAAATGTTTTGCAAGGCCAGCGTGAAGCAGACAAAATCTGGAGCAAAGAAGGATTTTATGCGGTTGTCATATTTCTCAGCATCTTTGTCATTCTAGTAACTTGCTTAATGGTAAGTTGCCTTTTTCTACCTTTTTTTGCTGTTCTTTACTTTATGTTTTTCTCAGTCTGAAGGATAGAGTCACACATTCTTTACATGAGAGCTGTTTTCTCAAAGCTGTTGGTCACTCTCAAAATGCTGTGAAGCCAAAGTTTGAAGAACTATATATTGATGTATTATATATATATATCTTGATGTATTTTGAGTCCAACTGAAGGCTGTAACTAGAAGGAAGCTGAAGAAATAAATAATGGGCTCTTAAATCTGCAGAGTAACTGTGTAGTGTCATGAGCAATGACTTCTCCACCTTGTTACTAATGTCTCAGGATCCCTGAAGTCGTTAGCTGCCTGTATTTTGGTTTTGTTGGATAGCAAAAACAACATCACATTGATACAATATTGCACAGTTGTTAGAGTGCGTTGCTATTCGTGTACTGAATATACAAATTTTAAGCCAAAATAACTAGTAAGTACATGAAGGAGTGATCATATTTTTTAACAGTTTTGCCACTCACATTGTATGAGTTCAGTGACTAGATATGATGATGATATTAATAAATGTTCAAATTTATAACATTTTACTTAAGCCTTAAGTCTCCCTAAGGTTTAAAGCACTTATTTTCTCAAAAAAGGTTTCTTTATATAGTTTCTCATGGCATTTCTCCATACTATCTCACTTGAAAATAGAAGGGTAACTCCAGAAGTAGGTTTTGTGGGTTTTGTTTGGTTTTGGTTTGTTTGGGGTTTTTTGGGGGCTGATGGTCAGACACAGTGACCTTAGAGGTCTTTTCCAACTGTGACAATTCTGTAATTCTGTGATACTTTGGAGAATCAGATAGGGGAGAAGATACAAGAATCATCAGAGATACAGAAGACATTAAATAATTTGGCTTATTTATGACAGAGAAAAGAAAAGCAAGAAGAAACATGGAAAGATTTCAAATAATTTCTCCACTGGGGATTGGAAAAGAAGCAAATTTTTGGAAAGGGTGTTTTGGCCGACTCATTAGAAAGAACTTTGTTATCACTTGGGTCACTAGACCCTGGAGTGCATTGCTTGGGGAAGCTTGTGAGTTTTCAGCCATTAAGGTTTTAGGCAAACATCTGTCAGAAATAGTTTGTGTGTAGCTGATCTGGAGTTGGGGCAGAGACAAATACTATCAAACTCCTCGAACTCCCTCCCAGATGGATTTACTTTGATGCTGTGGTCTTTTCTATGGGCATTCTTTTTTCTGTCCCCTCTCAAGTCCAACCTGTATCTTTATGTGTGCCACTGTTTAGACTGTGTAAGTGGACACTGTCTCAGATTTTGCCAGGACCTGCTGATACATGGAGTATGGGCACTCTATAAGGCTAACAACCAGCATACGTTGTTTTTCATCCCACTTTGTGTGTTCGAGTGGGAGATTTATGAAAAGTAGGAATTCAGTATTTCGAATTCGCCCATTGCAGTCTATCAGAGCATTCAGCTGTAGCATAAGGCATTAGGGTTCATCCTAAGTAGCTTTGGCTGCAGCAACCATATGAGACCACCAAAATGTGGCCCCTTTTTTAAGGTTACAGGGTAGGCACCTGTTTGTTGATAGATGGGTATTTGTAATTTAGAGGGTCCAAAAGCAGAAAGCTTAGCCTGCATCCATAGATGACTTGGAAGTGTCCTTTGAGGTGTGGAGTAGAAAGTACTGTAAGTGATGATTATGATGATTAACAGTGCTCAGTGCAAAGCAGCTGAATTGTCAGTGGTAATGCTTTGTTCCATGTATTTTCTACTGAAATTGTAAGACAAGCAGCCTTGTCTCTTAACTGGGTTTTACAGATCATGATGCTTCCCTGTGCTGTGAGCACACTGAGCTTTAACAGCTTTTAGGCTTCTTAATGCTTGGCGGAAACTTAACAAATATCTGGCTTCTATGCATAAAAATCTACACTGAAGAGTATTACTAAACACTGTAATACAGTAGCACATGAGCTAAATTCAGACTTGGAAACTGTACCTGTGAGGTCATTTTATGTATTTACTCTGCTACTCCTTGTTGTGGTGGTATGGGGACCTCTTGCACCCCAGGAGCAATTCATCATATGTGGAAGCCAACACACACATCATTGTTATCCTCATCATGTGCTGACCATGGGCTCACTTCCACTGGAAGCATTGGACATCATTTATTAAGTTTGACAAGCGAAGTGCTAAGTAAGAATAAATATTTTTACCTCTCCTATGTATAAAACAGCTCTCTGTATTTTTTATTTTACATTGATAGAGAAATAACTGAGCTATCACCAAATTTATTACCTAACAGTATTTCACGGTGGGTTAAATTATTTGCTATCATATTTGCTACTGTTTTTGCCTGTTTAATAAACCAGTATGTTTGCACATCTTTTTTTTGTTTCTTTTTCTTTCTTTTTTTTTTTTAATTTAAAAAATGTACATGTAAGTATCTGTTGAGTAGTCTGGAAATATCACCTTCAGATTATGAAATACTTGTAGCTAGTTGTGATAAGAGGATTTTCTTAAGTAAAAAAATAAATCAAAAAGTGGGGCTTTTTTTAAATTTAAAATAATGAAAGACATGATCTTGAGCAACCTGACCTATGAAATATGTCCCTGCTAATGGCAGACGGGTTGGACTTCATGATCTTTAAAGGTCCCTTCTGACCCACACTATTCTATGAATTTATGATTCCATGACCTTTACCTTGTCAACAGATTGTGAGGATCTAAATTTTTACTACTGTCTCCAGGGTTTTATGAGTTATGAATAGTTATTTGGTGTTTTGGAGAGATAGTTACTTAAACAAGGAATATTTTTTCAGGTTCATGATTGTATTTTGGCATTTCTTTAACAAGAAGAATATTTAATAACACAAAAAATGCATTCAAGCATCAAATTTTCACATGACCTATCTCTTGTTCTTAAATTTACAAGTTTCAGGATTCATGAAGTGGTACAAGACTTCTGAAAGCACTTTGATTATAGAATATCTAAAACTAACTTATATCAGCCTATCAACTTCAGCTTTTGCCAGCTTAAAGATTTAAATCAAAATTAATGGTATGTATTTTTATCATACTGCATCAGTGTTTAAGCCATCTTGAAATCAGGGGATTGTCTATAAACTAGTCCTAGATTGTTTGAATTCTTTTATTCTGCTTCTATACAACTTCTTATAGTGCCTTCAAGTCATGGTATCCTAATGCCTTCTGATAATGCATCAAATAACACAACTAACATCTGTCACATCCTTTCCCCAGGATTTGAGGGAAATTTTGTTAGCCCATTTTCTTCCCATGTCTACACATGCACAATAGCTCTGTTGATGCAGAGATAGACACACAGCCTCACACACATGTTCATGAGTATTTGTTAGAACACTTTTAATTGAATGAACTGTCTTACAAGTTCCATGGTTTCTGGGAAAATTTACTATACAGTCCTAAATATCTCTAGGCAGACGAGGTTTCATATCACTGTTCCACATAACCATTGCCAAGGCCTTCATTCTGGAGGCATAGTTATCTCACTGGGATTTCCTGTCAATCTCTGAAGTTGAATAAAAGCAATTTCCACTGGTATTTTGAATGGTTAGGTAGGAGGTACTGGCCAAGCTAGGGCGTGACATGTTAGCTTTCCTTTGGAGAAACCTAAGCAGAGATATAACAAGTGAATGTTATGCTGTCAGCACCCTGTCATTCTTCCATGTAAGCTCAGTCAGAGAGAAGGCAGAAAGAAGATTTCCTTTCCATCTGGACTGTGTCTTTGAACCCTAAGCTTAATAAGAAGATGAAAAAATTACAGGCGACCCACCTTATGTGTCCTGGAAAACAGTACCTCATCATGTTCAGTTGCTCCATCATATAATTAATCCTGTGAGGTTTCACTAAAATGTCAGTTTTCCTGATTTAGGGGCTTTCTATCTGTTTCCATTCATCCTGACAGATGCATTTACAGTGATTTGAAATATGAATACAGCTAAGCTGTTTCCTTTGCAGAGCTTGTTGATTGGGTTGATCACAGTCTTTTTGGCCATTTCTGTTTGTTTGACTTTCACTGGGAAAGCATAAAAACATGATGGTCCTGTGTGTTAGCTCCTAGATGAAATTCGATTTCTTAGTTGTTTTTTTCAGCTTCTGCTGGGGGCAGAGTATCTTTCTTCCTAGAATGTAATAATAATAAAGTATTACAAATTATAAAAATAATACTTGACCAGGTTTTTTGAATTCAAAACCATTATTTTTTCTTGGGTCTCCAAGGGATGAAACTATGTCAAAATATATCAGTGACAAGAAGGTATCGTTAACATTGTCTTGACTGTGAATGTCTGAGCTGTGTACCTCTGGGTTACCAGAAACAAATGAGAGTAAAGCAATCAATGGAGGAAAAGAGGGTTAAAATATTTCAAGCCCTTGTTTTACCTTTACTGATACCTGTGTCCTTGCTTCACAGTAGGGCTGGTGTTTCTGCAAAATAATGGCAAAGAGAATCTTATCTTATTTTATCCATGTAATTTAATTCTAAAGTCTTCTGAATGAACAGATGGTTTATGTAGCTAAGTCTTGTTTAATGGGTGTATTGCTAATTACATTAGGTCAGTTTCCAGCTAAACCTCTAATGCTAATCCTTGAAAAAACAAACCCATCAGATATATCCCATCTTCACTGGAAGGCTACAGAGTGATAGATCTTTATGTGATGCTAGTGGGGCAACAGCTGTCAGAGACCTTCTGACTTGCAGCAGAAAAATGCCTTGGTCTAGGCTTTGTCGTTACGACTTTGCAAACCAGGATTCAATACAAATGCTTTACAATAATAAAGCAAAGTAGAAGGCATAAGAGTATCTGTAGACACCTTCAAAAAGCTGTGTAAGTGCCTTTCAGCCACCTCCACACACAATGCTTAAAATAGTAATTCTCCTAAGTTTCATAGTTTGTAAGGCACATTTTGAATATGGCACAGAGATTGTGTTTTTCAGTGCCCTCGGGCGAGATAAGATGTGTTAAATAGGCATAACACAGGTTCCTCTGGAGTGACATTACCAAGCACACCCTACCCACCAGCCCTCACCAAGCCAGTGTACAGCAATGTCAGTGTGGAGTTTGGTGGAAGAAGATCAGTACAACTCCTGAAAAGCTTTTGCTGCAGATAACTGATATACATAAGCAACAGGTGGATAGAGAATCTGGGTTTTACAGTATGTTCAGACATTGGTGTCTTGGTAATTGTAAATCACACTTTTCTGAAAGATGTTTGAGTAGTTTCAGAGGCTACACATTGCTTCAGCTTTATTCCAAAACAGATTGATTTTCTATGAGGATATTGAGGGCTTTCCTCATCCTGAGGAGTATTTCAGAGTACTAGCAACCTCCCATTACAAAAGTCACTGTCTTCAACCATTAGCTCCATGAACAATAAATAAGCTTTGCTCTAAAACAAATTGAGGCTGCTATAATTAGAGACATGTACCTGAATATATCATGAACATCTATTTTATTTTGTGCCATTGTTTCTCTTGTGTTAAAACTCTTACGGATTTTTCTACAATTACTTATTTATCAGTGTTTCCTTCTTCACAGTGTCATTTGTAACTGTTTTCCGTCCTGTGTTATTTACCCCTTTAATAGTAAAACTGCTGGTATTGCAAATAATTATTGGCTCACAAAGAGAACTGTTAAAATCCCTGCTCCCCATGTATACAAACTGTGGTTTATGTAATGGAAATATTTATCCTGTTGTGGGAAATTCTGTATAACACAGCTTGTGGCTTACCTTCTAGGAATAAAAGCCACGTATAGCAATCTTATCCAGCCTTGTTTACCAGGGAACTGAGATTGGGCTTTCCTCTTTATTTCTGTAGGTTCTATACAGATTAAAGGAGAAGATACAGTTGTCATTGAGACAAGAGAAGGAAAAGAAGCAGGAGATCCACCTCTCACCCCTTCCCCTGCAGACATCTCAGTCCGAGTATAAGACCACCAACAACATGGTCCAGCCTGAACAGGCTCCAAAGTTTGTCAATGTTGTAGTGGACCCTCAAGGCCAATGTGTTCCTGAGCTCAGACCTCCCCTGTGTGTCAGTCCATCTCCTTTCAGAATGAAACCTGTGGGGCTCCAGGAAAGGTAGGATGGTTCTTGTTCAGGATCTATTCTGCTTTATTATACTTATGCTGCATATGTGTCTCTTGTGCTAATGAATGGGAGACTGCCATACAGACATCTGAAAATTGGAATTTTGCTGTGTGAATATTGATCTCATGGGTATTCTCTCCTTTCCTTTTCATATAAGCAAAGGTCCAGATGTTTGGGCTGAGATTAACTACAGCACTGGAACTGTTTTTGCAAATTTTTTTCTTTCTCTTTTCAACAATTACTCCAAAGAAATAACTTTTCATTTTCCATTGATTTTTGCCTGTTTCAATGTTGGAGATCCTGTCAGGGGGCACAAGGTCTGGTTATGTTTTGTCAGCAAAGGACATTCTCATTGTCAGGGAGTCCCTAGCACATGGGAAACATAGAAAGAAGAAATACTTACACCAGTTGAGTGCATTTACCAATCACATACAGTGTTTCCATTATCACCTTTAAATAACTTTTCTACTTACATTCAGCTTTCCATGTTGGTTGGGATACAGTCCAAGGTCTACAGGCTTTACAAAGAAGAGAAAGAAATGATTAGTAATGAAACTGACCCTTGTGTGTAGCTCCTTAGAAATACTTGGGGACCAAACCTTGCCACTCCTTCCATGTTTCAAAAACTGGGCCAGTGCTCTTTTTATAAAACTAGTTATTCATCCTGCAGGAGAATGCACACTGACATCTGTCTCTCCTCTCTTAGAAACCTATATAATTTCTTGCCTGATGGCTGCAGGCTGCTTTCATAAAGCATCAGTGCTTTGAATAACTAATGTAGCATGCAGCCACACAACTGAACTCTTCCACCCTGGCACAGGCGATAAATGAAGGAACAGACGCCATGCAGATATGACAGGAAATAAGAATGAACAGGAGACCAAGCAGAGCCTTGTCTGTGAGGAGTCTCAGAATTAAACAGTAACCTTGATTCAGCTTGAACCATGGGATTTCAGTGACAATTTTTTTCAATGGCTTTATGAGACACAGACAGAGCTAAGGGACAGGTCTGATCCATCGGTAAAAGATGCTGAAAGGCAGAGCTGTCATAAAATATGTAGTGACATCACTGCAGCTAAAAAATAAGGAATGGAGGAAGCAAGTAAATATGTTTTGATAATTGCTCTTATTCTACAAGATCCTAAAAATAAAGCATATGAACACGGGGATCACATAGCTAGTTATAATACCTAGTACTTAACATTATATGTAATATTTGAGACAGATTGAGGTGAGGAATATATAGAGGGAGTATTGTATTTGAGGACAAGAGAAGAAATTTTTCCATTGCTCAAACAATGAAAATAAAAACTATCAGTCTAGGGTCTTAATTTCCACTATCACAGATAGGAACTCAGCTTTTAATACTCCTGAACCAAATTTCATCCAGTGGACAAAGTTCTTAGTCAGATGTGTCAAAATGAAGAGCTAAAATACAAAGAGAAAATTAAAACTGATGTTTAATCAAATAAACCAGGCATTTCAGCTTCTTGCTAAGGAAAAAGAAGTTGAAGGAACTGAGGTCTTCAGTTTCTACTGTAAAAGAACACCAATAGGCCACTTGTGGAAAAGTGAAAGCAATTGTGATAACATCCCATTCTGCAGTTCTTTTTGTCACCTTTAACACAGTAACACTCCTAAAAAGTGGCGGTTTTTTTCAGGCTCATTGATATGAAGGTCTGGGGATGTGAGGGAGAGAACTTTACAGAACAGGTTGTATTCTCTTCCTCTAAATTAAGCAGCTATTATTATATATATATTTCTTGTTTATTTACTATATCCTGTACTATGAACATTCTCTCCCAACACCTCCCAAGTAGAAAAACTACAAGGCAGGAATCAAGGTGGTACAGTCACTGTATCTGAAAATCAGGTTCGTGACCTCCTGAGGAACCTGAACATACATAAGTCTATGGGACCTAATGAGATGCATCCCAGAGTTCTGAGTGAACTGGCAATGTAGTGGCCAAGCCACTCTCAATAATATTTGAGAGGTCCTGGCAGTCAGGTGAAGTCCCTAGTGATTGGAAGAAGGGACATGTTACACCTCTCTTTAAAAAGGGTAGAAAGGAGGACCCTGGGAACTCCTGACCTGTCGGCCTCACCTCTGTGCCTGGGAAGATCGTGGAGCAGATTCTCCTAGAAGGTCTGGTAAGGCACATGGAGGACAGGGAG